>CM067367.1:125162155-125292155 GCA_034401795.1 Chaetoderma sp. LZ-2023a
CCATGGGGGTGTTTGTGGATAAGCAAATAAAAAAGTTCTTTACCTACAGCGATGCCTATCTTGTTATGAATGAGTCCACGCCTTATAAAGCCAGTGACAGTAAATATATTGAAATAGAATAAAACCAACATAAAGTAACATATATTTGGGAATGAAAATATTCCAAATTTCAATAGAAATAAAAACACAGTTAAAATGTGTTTTAGTAAATGCCATGATTATGATATATTTTCAGGAGCACTAGCCTCGTGTCTGATCATTGTCTGCGCACAAGATGTTACATTTAAAGGTAGGTTTCTAAAGATAGCATTATAACCATGATCAACCACGATGACATCATTATGGCTATCAGACCAGATGCTTTCAGAATTACCTCCGCTAGATTGATTTTTTCTGACTTAATTATCAACTCATTACCGCGACGAGATATGATTAAACAACGCCACACAGTTAAAGCTGTACAGAGATCCACCTCATAATGGCGCCAAAAATATGGTGGTTCTTTAGGAATGCGGTCGTTAGACAACAAATGTTAAAGAATCACAATATTTTAACCTCAAATGACTTTTTAATGTGGCAACTAACTTGTACTTCATAACCACCAGTCTCTCAGAAGGCCTTATTGGCGCTTTATGAGGTGGTCTTTGTAGACAGGGGTGGTTAGTATCCGACTTACTTTTAACTTAGCTGTAGGAAGATACCCCCTCTACAATATAGATCCTAAATAAGTTAACATGTCTCCAAAACATAAACAGACACATGTTAGTTAGTATAATTTTGAAAATGGTATAAGAAAGGTTATGCTGAATATTTTAAACATAATTGGATTGGAAGACATTGCTGCTTAAGGCAGCAATATCTTCTAATCCAATTATGTTCAACTTATTCGACAGGATATTTTATTTTATTTTGTAACTATCCTACATTATTTCTGAGCTGTTGTGTGTTTGTAGGAAGATGCTACCTCCATGTCTGCGTATTGACCATGTGTGTATGTTACGATAATTAGGAGTCAATTTCTCGCTTGTATGTTTGTACGCGTGCATTGGTAACAAAGTGCCAGGGCTTGTGAACACGGATATAAACATGGCTGACGATTCACTCCGTTCATCTGTCTTTAATTAGACCATGATGCCAATTAGCCAGGAACATGGGAATAACTCATTGCTGCGCTGTATTCACGCTATTCGGGAGCGTTCACGGAGCCGTGCTCGCGTTATTAGACGCCCCATTACACGCCAGGGCACTATGTTCCACAACAGACTAACATCCGCAATGGTAGTTCACGGCCAGAAAGTCGTGCGACACAGAGGATTAACCTGTCAAAGAGCTCGGACGCTAGAAACATAAAATCTTGGTTTATGACTGGTTAGGATTACTTGGGAATATTTACGATAATATCCAGTTGACATAATGCCCGTGTTTATATATTCTAAACAATTTAAAGACGAATTCATAATAAATATCTTAGTCTTGTCCCAAAACATCTCAGAAGCATCGATGCTTTATTTTGCTAACTTTCCTGGTGATTCTTTGATGCCCTCGCGATTCATGGATGCCTATTGGACAATAATTTGCTAATATTTTATTGTAAAATATGGAACCTGATATTGGATTTGGTATTGTCAGAAGCATAGAACTTGCCCCTCGATGGACATCTCTCATTTTGTTTCGCATACAGCCCACTGTTCCACGCTTTCCAGAAGAAGGTCCATTCTATATCCGAGAGTGCAATGTTGTTGTTGTTGTTGTTGTTGTTGTTGTTGTTGTTGTTGTTGTTGTTGTTGTTGTTGTTGTTGTTGTTGTTATGTGGATCATCCTCTTCTTGATAGGAGCACCCAAGTGCAGTGGTCCGTATAAGTCTATTGACACGAAAGTCTAATTAATTAGTTAGTTAAGGCATACGTAAGGTTAATAGTGTTCCATTCGTCTATGTTACATACATGCAAGTCCGAGCATAAAGGTCCAACGTACAAGTTCTATATAGCTGGTATGTGAAGTATTTCGCACAGCGCTGTTATGGTAGTAGGTTGATAATGTATTGTCGGGAGCTGGGTAGTTGGCAGCGTATTCATTGTCGCGCCTACTGGTTGTTCTCACTCCTTCGTATGGAATATAATCTAACTTAAGAAAACATTCAGGTCTCATTTATATAACGTTTTAGAGTGAAGTGGGCTAATCCGGTCAGAATGAATCCCAACATTTCCTCGACTGTGTACACGGACGGCCAAGGAGAACCTGAGGGGGATATAAGGACCCTCGCTTTGGACAGGAAACAGTGGCCAAGGAAGAAGGCAGTCTGATTGCAGCTGCAAGATGTTTTCAAACTACTACAGACGCAGAACACAGTACACAAACACACACGGGAACAATTTAAACAGCAATTCACTGATAGACTGTGACGTATTGCGAGGACAAAGGACAATGCGTTTTCTGACAATATATCATATTAAACTATTATTCTTTGTCTCAGACCACCATTTTCTATTAACACAGGCAGTTATGTGGAGCTATGAGGGGAATTATTCTGTTTAGTGCTAACTTTTATGCTCTCTAAGACTGTCTTTCAAAAATGTTCAATTACATCTGGGCTCGATATACATTGACATCTCTGGTGAGTTAATCAGTCTGTTTCCAAGGCGCATGGCGGGGTAGACACTTGAGATAAGTATTAATACTTTTTTTAAATCTTTCTGTGTGCGTTAGACAGGATCTTAATTGCGTTCATGTCATAGGCGTATGGTGTTACATCATTACTGAATATGGTGACTTGCATCTGCCTGAGGATCGATGCTATCACGCGACAGCAATAACCTTCAGTCATATTAATACGCAATATCTAACTTAGCTCCGTTACAAGACGGTTTTTGTAATCTCAAGGTGGGATTATTTACCTGATTGGAAGTGTTCAAAGCTGATTCCCTGGCATGACATAACTATAAGAAAGATAATTGATGTTTGATGTTATTCAGAATCTACTCCCAAGATCTGTACTGCTCATTTGAAGACAAAACAATCTTAAATCTCTCATTCGACATCAATAGTAGGTTCTTACAACATATCTCCATCATGGCTTTCGTCACGGCAGACGCACAACATATCTCTAATGTTATCAAAACATCATTGGCACGTTGTGCCTGTTTCATAACATTTCCTACGCTTTATAACAAACCCGCCCAACACACACCAATGCGCTAATTGTATGTTTCTTCTCTTCAAAATGTGTGAGACGAGACTGTATATTTGCAGAACGTATATATTGGTGCAAGATTGTCTCCTATGGGTAAATAGTACTAGCTACTCTTGTAGTACAAATAATTGATTCTCTCACGTAAATCTGGAACACAGTTGCTCCAGCCTGCACATCTACCACGAAATGTAGTTCGTATAAGTGTTTAGTCTGCCACACACTTATCCCAACATTAATGGCAATGAATTAAATCCAAATGGAAACAAATGCATCTTTTATCGTCATCAGGTCCCTGAAAACGGTCGTTGATGTCAAATTAAGACACTTTAATGACCACATTTTGTAGTAAAAATTCAAAAGATTTCCTTATTGATGTCTATTTGCAGGCCAAGAGAAGATTATTTTTGAAAATATATCACTGGAATGGCTGGCTTGGTTACCGATCCGGTCATTGCAGTGGTATATTTTTTAATAATAGCTTTCTCTTGGCCAGCACATGGACATTCCTCAAGACCACAGCAGAAGAGGCCGGTTTGGGCCGGCTTCGTAATGAAAAGGTTAGTTAGCGCATCGCAATAATACCAGTTTTGCAATGAATATTAACATGACTCCATCTAGATCGACAAAATTTTCGTCAGATATATCAGCAGCTTTGAAATGAGTCAATATCGGTACTAGATGTGTGTGGTTCGTCCATACGTTTGTCGGTCTATTTGTATATCTATTTAATTGTCCGTCTGTCGCTGTCTTTTTCTTCTGCATCCCCTTGGGTATGCTTTGTTCTACTTTGGGTGTCAGGAAAGTGGTGGTCCTCATCAGATCATCAGGTAGTGTGATTGTTGAACCTATCCAGGTGCGCATTTAATCCACAGTGTCCTGTTCTTGCTCTGGTACGCTCGGACTACACGGAGGCATACCGGGATCTTGTATCTGGCTATATAAATGGAAAACACAAGTTGTACTTTAATCATTACCTATGCTCTATATCCAAATGTCTGTGTTTGGAATCTATCCCTCCAAAGCTGTCTCGCCACTCCCAGTCTGGATCTCCAAATCGACGGGCCACGAACCAGCTTTGACTAAAATAAAAACATCGAACAGACACCCGATCATACTGACCACCACATATCAACTGACCATATATGGATTCTTACCATAAACATATGATGTCACTGTCTAAACGACACGAGTGTATTCAAGCACCGGTACCACGGCACCCGCAATGAATGCTTTATATAGCCATGCAGTATTTTACAATCAGATTACATAAAGCATATAGTGTTCATGTATAGCCGGTATATGCCCATGCTGTTTGATAATTGTATGTGCGTACGAGCGTGTCTCGTGTATGTACATTCATTGTTTGCTATTCCATATCAGCCAATATGAATGCGTCTATGTGCGTTGATAAGTTGGTGTACTGCTATACCGTACCACATTAGACTGAAGATAGTTCTGTTCTGGGAAGCGTATGCATTCTGTACGTTGCAAGCGTATGGCAATGGTGTTCTCCTTTCCAGTGGCTCTTATTTTTGCGTCTAATAATGGGGTTTCTATGCATTGCTGTTCGTGCGTCTTATAGTTGGTTGGTCCTGACTGCCTCGTTTAGCAAGTATGTCTGTCGCATTATTTCCGGGGATTCCGCAGTGAGGTTGTAGCCATTAGAGAGTAATCGTTGTCTTGTTGACAGTGTGTTGAGGCCGCAAGTGAGGATGACCTAGGTATGGCTGTATGCTGATCAGTTCCAGACTTTACATTAAGTATGTGTTCTTCAGGTGTCATGGCCTCCTTTCTGTTGATGCCTGGGACTGTTGTGCTGAGGACTGTATTTTGTTCTGAAGGCCCTCTTCTGTAACTCTCAGAGGTTCACAGTATTTGTTGTCTCTGCGCAGGATTGCTATATTCGTTAACGTTGTGCTTCATGATTTTCCTGTTTATTCTGACTTTGTGTTTGTTCTTAGAGTGTCGAGTGGATCGGAAATGTGAGTAGTGTTTTGCACTCTTAAATATGAAGGCCATGGTTTTATGTACCCTTATCGCACTACCCAAGCCCATGAAGCCACATGCGCCCCAGCCAATCTGCGGCCAATTGTGTTCCTCAACAGCATACGGAAAATCATATCCAATGTTACTCTATGCCACATCCGAGACAAGATCGATTACTTCACCGGATCATGTCAAAGTGGCTTCAAACGTGGACGCAGCTGCGCAGACATTGTATGGGCTCAACGCATGCTTGTGTCGGTGGTCATGTCCAAACACTGGGACTTCCACAAAATGGGCATTGACATGTCACGAGCCTTCGACACAATTAAACATTCAAAGATCCTAGATGTACTACGTCAGGCCAGTTGCAATGAAGATGAGCTACGACTAGTGAGACTACTGCTTGCAGACACCAGACTGAGAGCACGAGTCAAGTCAGTGAAGTCTGTGGAGTTTGAGACATCAATCGGCTCCCCACAGAGAGGTGGTCTATCTCCGGTGCTTTTCACCAGCTACCTTGCTGCCGCATTGAAATCTGTGCGGGAAAGTTCCACAAGACCAAACCCCCAATGTCAATACTGGGCATGCCGCTGGAGATGGAATATGCCGATGATGTGGGCTTCATAGACGAGGAAAAGAAACCCCTCGACGAACTTCTCCCAATAGCTGCAAGCTAACTAAAAATTGAGAATCTCTATGAATGAATCCAAAACAGAGTTCACCCACATATACCTATCGACAAAGCATGGAACTATAGAAAATGACGGCCCACTTCGTGGCGGCGAACCATGGAGGAAAAGTAAAATCCTGGACTCACTGCTTTGCAGTACTGCTTACATTTCTGCACGCTGCGTCATGGGGAACATAGCTTTCCAGTCCTTCTGGAAGCTATCGATTCATAGATCAAAGACGCCCTTGATAAAGAGGCTACGTTTATACAATGCAACCTGCGTATCCTTGATGCTGTATAACTGTAACAGCTGGGCATCTCTAGACAAACTCGATGCCTGCCACCGCAAACACCTCCGCACCATCGTTGGACACCGATGGCCAGACAGCATAATTTCCAACAATGTATTATACAAGATGTGTAATACGTTGCCGCTGTCTGTAAAAGTCACCCAGCAAAGATGGTCCATGTTTGGCTATGTGCTAAGGATGGCAAGACACACCAGCACACAGCCTTGGAAGTAGCCCTACTCGGAACCAGAAAATACAAAGCCAAGAGAGGACGTCATTGCATAAATCTGCTAAGCGTGCTACGAGGTGACCTCAAGAAAGCAGGATTCGGTACACTCAAGTCAAGAATGGACCTGAGGATGCTAAGGATTTCGGCTGAGGACAAGACACAATGGGCAAAAGCGAGGAAGGACTGATTGCAGCTGTAGGATGTTTCTACTACAACAGCCGCAGAATACAGTAATCATACATATGGCTTTTTGTCTTCTGATTTCAATGGAGGAATCCAATTTTAGCCATGCCCCGCCCATCTCTATCTAAGCTCCACCCACTATTTGCCCGTGTTGGGATCAATCTATCTATGTAGAAAAATATACAGGAAAGCTATTGAATATTTTGAAACTAATTTGACTGCATGCTGTTGCTGCCATCGCGCCATTCAAATTACTTTCAAAATATTCAACAACATGTTTATTAAATAGTAAATACATACAATTTGTACATACTGACGAACTATTAAGCGTTTTAAGACTGACTAAATAGAGTCATCCATGACGTAATTGATTATGACTTCAGCATACATGTGACGTTGTATATTATGACGTCATATGATTGATAGAAAAACTGTATTCTTCCATTGGTTCGACCTCAGCCAGTCTGTTGTC
This sequence comes from Chaetoderma sp. LZ-2023a, assembly GCA_034401795.1. Taxonomy (NCBI): domain Eukaryota; kingdom Metazoa; phylum Mollusca; class Caudofoveata; order Chaetodermatida; family Chaetodermatidae; genus Chaetoderma; species Chaetoderma sp. LZ-2023a. The sequence continues at coordinate 125,169,176 of CM067367.1, forward strand.
TAATCTAACTGCACACACGTATATACGCTTTCAGTTGATAAAGTACCGTATACGGTGATGCCACCGCCGTTCTCGCGAGATCACGTCAAACAGAAATGCTGGAACTTTACGTTTGGTGACTGGCAGAACATGGAATTCTACAGCCCGCACTTCCCACATAAGTACACCAACAACACGGAATGCGTCCATATGCTGTCAGGTGAGCCAAGCGCACATCCACGTTTACTCAATCGCACACGCACGCACGCACGCACGCACGTACGCACGCACGCACGCACGCATGTATACCCCCCACATTATTGAATCACCCGTACATGTGTTTGCACTGAGACGTTATTTGGTCGACAATATTCAGTTCAGAACGCTAGTAAATACTTTAAATTCATACATACCTTGGGGGTACGGTATAAACCGCTTCCAGTCAAATTAGAATCAAAATCTGCCTTCATTGACCTCTAAGGGTGTTTGTTTTGGAACTGATGCTCTGTTATCGGAGTAAAAAAAGGTTAAATAGTCGCATTAGCTTGGGCAGTATGTTATTCTACATCAGCCGATACTGTGTGTGGTCACCATCAGTGTTATCAATCCATCTAGCCCAGCTGATTTGTCCATCAGTTGATCTCCCGCCAATTATATTTATAACAATTATTATGGCGAGTAAAGTCACAAAATATACAGTGATTATCACTAGGTTAATAAATAAATAAATAAATAAATAAATAAATACTAATTACATTAATAACAGCGATAATAGACTTATTGACTTATTGATTTTTTCTTGGCATATAAAAGGTATTTACAATTTTTTTGGAGACCTGGCCTGTTGCATATTGATAGAAGTCCTTTAGATTTTTCTATCCAGTTATTGGTTAGGTAGTAAGAAGGGATTAGTCTTTGCCATTCAGTGCTAAATTTTGCGCAACGAAAAAGAAAGTGCAATTCGTCACCTATGCAATTACATGTAGTGCATTGGATATTACTACGCGGAGGTCAGGCGCTAGCGACGCACGTTATGATATAACAATACCGCTTGTGACGTCACAGTCAATGTATGGGTAACATATTTCCGGGTTCCGCTCGATTGTTAAATACACAAAACAACTTTTTGTTTAACAACAAATGACAACGTCATAAACATGACACTTATGATGTAATAAAGCAATTTCCGGGCGCAAATCACGCGCAGTGACGTCATACTTAACAAGCCCATATTGTTAGTTATGTAAATAAATATACTTTGATTAGTGCCAATTCTTCTCATTGTTCAAATTGTGCTCGTTGTCAGGGTGTGATTAGCAGGGATATACGTTATTGGAAAATATGTCAACGTTTCAGTCTTCTATGATAAATAGAACCTCAAACTGTGTCTCATTTCATATCACTACTATGAACACCGTCGAACATTATCACTAAGTTTGCACGCGCTCGCGAAAAGTGATAATTTTCAACTCGGTTGATAATAGTGATATTAAACGGGACCTCGTTCCAGATTGTTATTTATAGATTCTGCCTGGAATGAACAGCACGATTCTCCATTGCATTGTGTGCTGTATGTGTATTCGGGATCCAGCCAACTTCCCACAATCCATTGCGCCTAATACTGCTTAACGTTAACCGGAACCTGTACCATGAACAGTGTTCCGGTTAACGTCGAACTGTAGTCAGCGCGATGAATTGTGGGATGTTGGCTGAAGACAGAATGCCAAATTATTAATCCTGTTGGCTATTCTTAAAACCTCTTGATTGAGAATTGTTGCTGCAAAGATTCTCAGCCAAAGTATCTTCGAAAGGCTTCATTAACCCTTTAACACTCATATCAGCCAAAACGGCTTCTTCAGTGGTCTTGCGAAGCGTCGATTTGCCAACCAAGAGAATACAATTTTGAAAATTTACAAGTTGAATGACTGGCTCGATAACAGAACCAGTCATTCCAGTTGTAAATTTTCAAAAATAGTCTTCTCGTAGTCTACAAATCGACATTTTCTATGAGAAAATTGAAATTTTCTTGAACCAATTCGGGGGATAAATGGTTAAAGAGGTTGCAGTTTCATACCGACTATAACAGGAATAATTGTGACATGGGCAGGCTGATGGTCAAGTCTTGTGAAACGGTCAGGTTGATGGTAAAGTCTTGTGACACGGGCAGGATGATGGACAAGTCTTGTGACATGGGCAGGCTGATGGCCAAGTCTTGTGACACGGGCAGGTTGATGGTCAAGTCTTGTGACATGGACAGGCTGAAGGCCAAGTCTTGTGACATGGATTGTGTGGTGGTCAAGTCTTGTGACATGGGCAGGTTGATGGGCAAGTCTTGTGACATGGGCAGGCTGATGGTCAAGTCTTGTGACATGGCCAGGCTGATGGTCAAGTCTTGTGACACGGGCAGGTTGATGGCCAAGTCTTGTGACATGGATTGTGTGGTCTTGTGACATGGGCAGGTTGATGGTAAAGTCTTGTGACATGGGCAGGTTGATGGTCAAGTCTTGTGACATGGGCATGCTGATGGTCAACTCTTGTGACACGGGCAGGATAATGGTCACGTCCTGTGACATGGGCAGGTTGATGGTAAAGTCTTGTGACATGGGCAGGTTGATGGTCAAGTCTTGTGACATGGGCAGGCTGATGGCCAAGTCTTGTGACATGGATTGTGTGGTGGTCAAGTCTTGTGACATGGGCAGGTTGATGGTCAAGTCTTGTGACATTGGCAGGCTGATGGTCAAGTCTTGTGACATGGCCAGGGTGATGGTCAAGTCGTGTGACATGGGCAGGCTGATGGTCAAGTTTTGTGACATGGGAAGGCTGATGGTCAAGTCTTGTGACATGGGCAGGCTGATGGTCATGTCTTGTGACATGGGCAGGCTGATGGCCAAGTCTTGTGACATGGGTAGGGCGATGGTCAAGTCTTGTGACATGAGCAGGCTGATGGTCAAGTCTTGTGACATGGGCAGGATGATGGTCAAGTCTTGTGACATGGCCATGGTGACAGCCAAGTCTTGTGACATGGGCAGGCTGATGGTCAAGTCTTGTGACATGGGCAGGATGATGGTCAAGTCTTGTGACATGGGCAGGATGATGGTCAAGTCTTGTGACATGGGCAGGATAATGGTCAAGTCGTCCTCTCAAACCATGAATCTTAGTGCATAGGCCTCTACCTTCTTATTGAGGTAGGAATAGGTTTGGAGATACGTTCATACTCTGCATTCGCCCAGGAACAGATGTAGTTTATCTTCGCAAAAATACACCAAAGCAAATCTTGTTGCGATTGTTGAGTCAAAACACTGGCGTATTATTCACACGTATGGCGTACTCTGTAAATAAACACTCCACTATTACACCATATAATCGTGGTAGATAGAGGTGAATTTCACACCCTGTCGCCACTCGACAACCCGTGAAGAGAACAGGAAGGTTTACAGCTGAGGGTACCATTGGTGCTCTGTTCTAGCAACTTAACCTTGGACAAAAATATAACTATTTGTTAACAGGTAGAGATTAAGAAATAGCCCTTGATCTATCATTTCGTATAATCCTTCGCTAGCCATTGGCCGACTTCCAGATGTTGCAATACCACGTGCAGATGCCGTCATTGTAGCACTACTGTGGCACGCACGCAGGCCATGCACGCACGCACGCAGGCAGGCCACGTACGCACGCACGCATACAGGCAAACACGCGCACACAATGACATAACTAAAAAAGCAACGCCTTGTATTCATACTTACACTGACTTACACAGGTTATGAGAAGTAAGCGACGCCTTGTATTCATACTTACACTGACTTACACAGGTTATGAGAAGTAAGCGAAGCCTTGTATTCATACTTACACTGACTTACACAGGTTATGAGAAGTAAGCGACACCTTGTATTCATACTTACACTGACGTACACAGGTTATGAGAAGTAAGCGACACCTTGTATTCATACTTACACTGACTTATACAGGTTATGAGAAGTAAGCGACGCCTTGTATTCATACTTACATTGACTTACACAGGTTATGAGAAGTAAGCGACACCTTGTATTCATACTTACACTGACTTACACAGGTAATGAGAAGCAAGCGACACCTTGTATTCATACTTACACTGACTTACACAGGTTATGAGAAGTAAGCGACACCTTGTATTCATACTTACACTGACTTACACAGGTTATGAGAAGTAAGCGACACCTTGTATTCATACTTACACTGACTTACACAGGTTATGAGAAGTAAGCGACGCCTTGTATTCATACTTACACTGACTTACACAGGTTATGAGAAGCAAGAGAAGCCTTGTATTCATACTTACACTGACTTACACAGGTCATGAGAAGTAAGCGATGCCTTGTATTCATACTGACACTGACTTACACAGGTTATGAGAAGTAAGCGACACCTTGTATTCATACTTACACTGACTTACACAGGTCATGAGAAGTAAGCGACGCCTTGTATTCATACTTACACTGATTTACACAGGTTATGAGAAGTAAGCGAAGCCTTGTATTCATACTTACACTGACTTACACAGGTCATGAGAAGTAAGCGACGCCTTGTATTCATACTTACACTGACTTACACAGGCTATGAGAAGTAAGCGACGCCTTGTATTCATACTTACACTGACTTACACAGGTTATGAGAAGTAAGCGAAGCCTTGTATTCATACTTACACTGACTTACACAGGTCATGAGAAGTAAGAGAAGTCTTGTATTCATACTTACACTGACTTACACATGTCATGAGAAGTAAGCGACGCCTTGTATTCATACTGACACTGACTTACACAGGTAATGAGAAGTAAGCGAAACCTTGTATTCATACTTACACAGAATTACACATGTCATGAGAAGGGAGCGATGCCTTGTATTCATACTGACACTGACTTACACAGGTTATGAGAAGTAAGCGACGCCTTGTATTCATACTTACACTGACTTACACAGGTTATGAGGAGTAAGTGACACCTTGTATTCTTACTTACACTGACTTACACAGGTTATGAGAAGTAAGCGAAACCTTGTATTCATACTTACACTGACTCACACAGGTTATGAGAAGTAAGCGACGCCTTGTATTCATACTTACACTGACTTACACATGTTATGAGAAGTAAGCGAAGACTTGTATTCATACTTACACTGACTTACACAGGTTATGAGAAGTAAGCGAAGCCTTGTATTCATACTTACACTGACTTACACACGTTATGAGAAGTAAGCTACGCCTTGTATTCATACTTACACTGACTTACACAGGTTATGAGAGGTAAGCTACGCCTTGTATTCATACTTACACTGACTTACACAGGTTATGAGAAGTAAGCGACGCCTTGTATTCATACTTACACTGACTTACACAGGTCATGAGAAGTAAGCGACGCCTTGTATTCATACTTACACTGACTTACACAGGTCATGAGAAGTAAGCGACGCCTTGTATTCATACTTACACTGACTTACACAGGCTATGAGAAGTAAGCGACGCCTTGTATTCATACTTACACTGACTTACACAGGTTATGAGAAGTAAGCGAAGCCTTGTATTCATACTTACACTGACTTACACAGGTTATGAGAAGTAAGCGAAACCTTGTATTCATACATACACTGACTCACACAGGTTATGAGAAGTAAGCGACGCCTTGTATTCATACTTACACTGACTTACACAGGTTATGAGAAGTAAGCGAAGCCTTGTATTCATACTTACACTGACTTACACAGGTTATGAGAAGTAAGCGACGCCTTGTATTCATACTTACACTGACTTACACAAGTTATGAGAAGTACGCGACGCCTTGTATTCATACTTACACTGACTTACACAGGTTATGAGAAGTAAGCGAAGCATTGTATTCATACTTACACTGACTTACACAGGTCATGAGAAGTAAGCGACGCCTTGTATTCATACTTACACTGACTTACCCAGGTCATGAGAAGTAAGCGACGCCTTGTATTCATACTTACACTGACTTACACAGGTTATGAGAAGTAAGCGAAGCCTTGTATTCATACTTACACTGACGTACACAGGTTATGAGAAGTAAGCGACGTCTTGTATTCATACTTACACTGACTTACACAGGTTATGAGAAGTAAGCGACACCTTGTATTCATACTTACACTGACTTACACAGGTTATGAGAAGTAAGCGACGCCTTGTATTCATACTTACACTGACTTACACAGGTTATGAGAAGTAAGCGACGCCTTGTATTCATACATACACTGACTTACACAGGTTATGAGAAGTAAGCGACGCCTTGTATTCATACTTACACTAACTTACACAGGTTATGAGAAGTAAGCGACGCCTTGTATTCATACTTACACTGACTTACACAGGTCATGAGAAGTAAGCGACGCCTTGTATTCATACTTACACAGGTTATGAGAAGTAAGTGATGCCTTGTATTCATACTTACACTGACTTACACAGGTTATGAGAAGTAAGTGACGCCTTGTATTCATACTTACTCTGACTTACACAGGTCATGAGAAGCAAGCGAAGCCTTGTATTCATACTTACACTGACTTACACATGTCATGAGAAGCAAGCGAAGCCTTGTATTCATACTTACACTGACTTACACAGGTCATGAGAAGTAAGCGACGCCTTGTATTCATACTTACACTGACTTACACAGGTTATGAGAAGTAAGCGACGCCTTGTATTCATGCTTACACTGACTTACACAGGTTATGAGAAGTAAGCGACACCTTGTATTCATACTTACACTGACTTACACAGGTTATGAGAAGTAAGCGACGCCTTGTATTCATACTTACACTGACTTACACAGGTTATGAGAAGTAAGCGATGCCTTGTATTCATACTTACACTGACTTACAGAGGTCATGAGAAGTAAGCGACGCCTTGTATTCATACTTACACTGACTTACCCAGGTCATGAGAAGTAAGCGACGCCTTGTATTCATACTTACACTGACTTACACAGGTTGTGAGAAGTAAGCGAAACCTTGTATTCATACTTACACTGACTTACACAGGTTATGAGAAGTAAGCGATGCCTTGTATTCATACTTACACTGACTTACACAGGTCATGAGAAGTAAGCGACGCCTTGTATTCATACTTACACTGACTTACCCAGGTCATGAGAAGTAAGCGACGCCTTGTATTCATACTTACACTGACTTACACAGGTTATGAGAAGTAAGCGAAGCCTTGTATTCATACTTACACTGACTTACACAGGTTATGAGAAGTAAGCGATGCCTTGTATTCATACTTACACTGACTTACAGAGGTCATGAGAAGTAAGCGACGCCTTGTATTCATACTTACACTGACTTACCCAGGTCATGAGAAGTAAGCGACGCTTTGTATTCATACTTACACTGACTTACACAGGTTATGAGAAGTAAGCGAGCCTTGTATTCATACTTACACTGACTTACACAGGTTATGAGAAGTAAGCGACGTCTTGTATTCATACTTACACTGACTTACACAGGTTATGAGAAGTAAGCGACACCTTGTATTCATACTTACACTGACTTACACAGGTTATGAGAAGTAAGCGACGCCTTGTATTCATACTTACACTGACTTACACAGGTTATGAGAAGTAAGCGACACCTTGTATTCATACATACACTGACTTACACAGGTTATGAGAAGTAAGCGACGCCTTGTATTCATACTTACACTAACTTACACAGGTTATGAGAAGTAAGCGACGCCTTGTCTTCATACTTACACTGACTTACACAGGTCATGAGAAGTAAGCGACGCTTTGTATTCATACTTACACTGACTTACACAGGTTATGAGAAGTAAGTGATGCCTTGTATTCATACTTACACTGACTTACACAGGTTATGAGAAGTAAGCGACGCCTTGTATTCATACTTACTCTGAATTACACAGGTCATGAGAAGCAAGCGAAGCCTTGTATTCATACTTACACCGACTTACACATGTCATGAGAAGCAAGCGAAGCCTTGTATTCATACTTACACTGACTTACACAGGTCATGAGAAGTAAGCGACGCCTTGTATTCATACTTACACTGACTTACACAGGTTATGAGAAGTAAGCGACGCCTTGTATTCATGCTTACACTGACTTACACAGGTTATGAGAAGTAAGCAACACCTTGTATTCATACTTACACTGACTTACACGGGTTATGAGAAGTAAGCGACGCCTTGTATTCATACTTACACTGACTTACACAGGTTATGAGAAGTAAGCGATGCCTTGTATTCATACTTACACTGACTTACAGAGGTCATGAGAAGTAAGCGACGCCTTGTATTCATACTTACACTCACTTACCCAGGTCATGAGAAGTAAGCGACGCCTTGTATTCATACTTACACTGACTTACACAGGTTATGAGAAGTAAGCAACACCTTGTATTCATACTTACACTGACTTACACAGGTTATGAGAAGTAAGCGACGCCTTGTATTCATACTTACACTGACTTACACAGGTTATGAGAAGTAAGCAACACCTTGTATTCATACTTACATTGACTTACACAGGTTATGAGAAGTAAGCGACGCCTTGTATTCATACTTACACTGACTTACACAGGTTATGAGAAGTAAGCGACGCCTTGTATTCATACTTACACTGACTTACACAGGTTATGAGAAGTAAGCGATGCCTTGTATTCATACTTACACTGACTTACACAGGTCATGAGAAGTAAGCGACGCCTTGTATTCATACTTACACTGACTTACCCAGGTCATGAGAAGTAAGCGACGCCTTGTATTCATACTTACACTGACTTACACAGGTTATGAGAAGTAAGCGAAACCTTGTATTCATACTTACACTAACTTACACAGGTTATGAGAAGTAAGCGACACCTTGTATTCATACTTACACTGACTTACACAGGTCATGAGAAGTAAGCGACGCCTTGTATTCATACTTACACTGACTTACACAGGTTATGAGAAGTAAGCAACACCTTGTATTCATACTTACACTGATTTACACAGGTTATGAGAAGTAAGCGACGCCTTGTATTCATACTTACACTGACTTACACAGGTTATGAGAAGTAAGCGATGCCTTGTATTCATACTTACACTGACTTACAGAGGTCATGAGAAGTAAGCGACGCCTTGTATTCATACTTACACTGACTTACCCAGGTCATGAGAAGTAAGCGATGCCTTGTATTCATACTTACACTGACTTACACAGGTTATGAGAAGTAAGCGAAACCTTGTATTCATACTTACACTGACTTACACAGGTCATGAGAAGTAAGCGACGCCTTGTATTCATACTTACACTGACTTACACAGGTTATGAGAAGTAAGCGAAGCCTTGTATTCATACTTACCCTGACTTACACAGGTTATGTGAAGTAAGCGATGCCTTGTATTCATACTTACACTGACTTACACAGGTCATGAGAAGTAAGCGACGCCTTGTATTCATACTTACACTGACTTACACAGGTTATGAGAAGTAAGCGAAGCCTTGTATTCATACTTACACTGACTTACACAGGTTATGAGAAGTAAGCGAAGCCTTGTATTCATACTTACACTGACTTACACAGGTTATGAGAAGTAAGCGACACCTTGTATTCATACTTACACTGACTTACACAGGTTATGAGAAGTAAGCGACGCCTTGTATTCATACATACACTGACTTACACAGGTTATGAGAAGTAAGCGACACCTTGTATTCATACATACACTGACTTACACAGGTTATGAGAAGTAAGCGACGCCTTGTATTCATACTTACACTAACTTACACAGGTTATGAGAAGTAAGCGACGCCTTGTATTCATACTTACACTGACTTACACAGGTCATGAGAAGTAAGCGACGCCTTGTATTCATACTTACACTGACTTACACAGGTTATGAGAAGTAAGCGATGCCTTGTATTCATACTTACACTGACTTACACAGGTTATGAGAAGTAAGCGACGCCTTGTATTCATACTTACTCTGACTTACACAGGTCATGAGAAGCAAGCGAAGCCTTGTATTCATACTTACACCGACTTACACATGTCATGAGAAGCAAGCGAAGCCTTGTATTCATACTTACACTGACTTACACAGGTCATGAGAAGTAAGCGACGCCTTGTATTCATACTTACACTGACTTACACAGGTTATGAGAAGTAAGCGACGCCTTGTATTCATACTTACACTGACTTACACAGGTTATGAGAAGTAAGCGATGCCTTGTATTCATACTTACACTGACTTACAGAGGTCATGAGAAGTAAGCGACGCCTTGTATTCATACTTACACTGACTTACCCAGGTCATGAGAAGTAAGCGACGCCTTGTATTCATACTTACACTGACTTACACAGGTTATGAGAAGTAAGCGAAACCTTGTATTCATACTTACACTGACTTACACAGGTCATGAGAAGTAAGCGACGCCTTGTATTCATACTTACACTGACTTACACAGGTTATGAGAAGTAAGCGAAGCCTTGTATTCATACTTACCCTGACTTACACAGGTTATGTGAAGTAAGCGATGCCTTGTATTCATACTTACACTGACTTACACAGGTCATGAGAAGTAAGCGACGCCTTGTATTCATACTTACACTGACTTACACAGGTTATGAGAAGTAAGCGAAGCCTTGTATTCATACTTACACTGACTTACACAGGTTATGAGAAGTAAGCGAAGCCTTGTATTCATACTTACACTGACTTACACAGGTTATGAGAAGTAAGCGACACCTTGTATTCATACTTACACTGACTTACACAGGTTATGAGAAGTAAGCGACGCCTTGTATTCATACATACACTGACTTACACAGGTTATGAGAAGTAAGCGACACCTTGTATTCATACATACACTGACTTACACAGGTTATGAGAAGTAAGCGACGCCTTGTATTCATACTTACACTAACGTACACAGGTTATGAGAAGTAAGCGACGCCTTGTATTCATACTTACACTGACTTACACAGGTCATGAGAAGTAAGCGACGCCTTGTATTCATACTTACACTGACTTACACAGGTTATGAGAAGTAAGCGATGCCTTATATTCATACTTACACTGACTTACACAGGTTATGAGAAGTAAGCGACGCCTTGTATTCATACTTACTCTGACTTACACAGGTCATGAGAAGCAAGCGAAGCCTTGTATTCATACTTACACCGACTTACACATGTCATGAGAAGCAAGCGAAGCCTTGTATTCATACTTACACTGACTTACACAGGTCATGAGAAGTAAGCGACGCCTTGTATTCATACTTACACTGACTTACACAGGTTATGAGAAGTAAGCGATGCCTTGTATTCATACTTACACTGACTTACACAGGTTATGAGAAGTAAGCGACGCCTTGTATTCATACTTACTCTGACTTACACAGGTCATGAGAAGCAAGCGAAGCCTTGTATTCATACTTACACCGACTTACACATGTCATGAGAAGCAAGCGAAGCCTTGTATTCATACTTACACTGACTTACACAGGTCATGAGAAGTAAGCGACGCCTTGTATTCATACTTACACTGACTTACAGAGGTCATGAGAAGTAAGCGACGCCTTGTATTCATACTTACACTCACTTACCCAGGTCATGAGAAGTAAGGGACGCCTTGTATTCATACTTACACTGACTTACACAGGTTATGAGAAGTAAGCAACACCTTGTATTCATACTTACACTGACTTACACAGGTTATGAGAAGTAAGCGACGCCTTGTATTCATACTTACACTGACTTACACAGATTATGAGAAGTAAGCGACGCCTTGTATTCATACTTACATTGACTTACACAGGTTATGAGAAGTAAGCAACGCCTTGTATTCATACTTACACTGACTTACACAGGTTATGAGAAGTAAGCGACGCCTTGTATTCATACTTACACTGACTTACACAGGTTATGAGAAGTAAGCGATGCCTTGTATTCATACTTACACTGACTTACACAGGTCATGAGAAGTAAGCGACGCCTTGTATTCATACTTACACTGACTTACCCAGGTCATGAGAAGTAAGCGACGCCTTGTATTCATACTTACACTGACTTACACAGGTTATGAGAAGTAAGCGAAACCTTGTATTCATACTTACACTAACTTACACAGGTTATGAGAAGTAAGCGACACCTTGTATTCATACTTACACTGACTTACACAGGTCATGAGAAGTAAGCGACGCCTTGTATTCATACTTACACTGACTTACACAGGTTATGAGAAGTAAGTGATGCCTTGTATTCATACTTACACTGACTTACACAGGTTATGAGAAGTAAGCGACGCCTTGTATTCATACTTACTCTGACTTACACAGGTCATGAGAAGCAAGCGAAGCCTTGTATTCATACTTACACTGACTTACACATGTCATGAGAAGCAAGCGAAGCCTTGTATTCATACTTACACTGACTTACACAGGTCATGAGAAGTAAGCGACGCCTTGTATTCATACTTACACTGACTTACACAGGTTATGAGAAGTAAGCGACGCCTTGTATTCATGCTTACACTGACTTACACAGGTTATGAGAAGTAAGCAACACCTTGTATTCATACTTACACTGACTTACACAGGTTATGAGAAGTAAGCGACGCCTTGTATTCATACTTACACTGACTTACACAGGTTATGAGAAGTAAGCGAAACCTTGTATTCATACTTACACTGACTTACAAAGGTTATGAGAAGTAAGCGACGCCTTGTATTCATACTTACACTGACTTACACAGGTTATGAGAAGTAAGCGAAGCCTTGTATTCATACTTACCCTGACTTACACAGGTTATGTGAAGTAAGCGATGCCTTGTATTCATACTTACACTGACTTACACAGGTCATGAGAAGTAAGCGACGCCTTGTATTCATACTTACACTGACTTACACAGGTTATGAGAAGTAAGCGAAGCCTTGTATTCATACTTACACTGACTTACACAGGTTATGAGAAGTAAGCGAAGCCTTGTATTCATACTTACACTGACTTACACAGGTTATGAGAAGTAAGCGACACCTTGTATTCATACTTACACTGACTTACACAGGTTATGAGAAGTAAGCGACGCCTTGTATTCATACATACACTGACTTACACAGGTTATGAGAAGTAAGCGACACCTTGTATTCATACATACACTGACTTACACAGGTTATGAGAAGTAAGCGACGCCTTGTATTCATACTTACACTAACGTACACAGGTTATGAGAAGTAAGCGACGCCTTGTATTCATACTTACACTGACTTACACAGGTCATGAGAAGTAAGCGACGCCTTGTATTCATACTTACACTGACTTACACAGGTTATGAGAAGTAAGCGATGCCTTATATTCATACTTACACTGACTTACACAGGTTATGAGAAGTAAGCGACGCCTTGTATTCATACTTACTCTGACTTACACAGGTCATGAGAAGCAAGCGAAGCCTTGTATTCATACTTACACCGACTTACACATGTCATGAGAAGCAAGCGAAGCCTTGTATTCATACTTACACTGACTTACACAGGTCATGAGAAGTAAGCGACGCCTTGTATTCATACTTACACTGACTTACACAGGTTATGAGAAGTAAGCGATGCCTTGTATTCATACTTACACTGACTTACACAGGTTATGAGAAGTAAGCGACGCCTTGTATTCATACTTACTCTGACTTACACAGGTCATGAGAAGCAAGCGAAGCCTTGTATTCATACTTACACCGACTTACACATGTCATGAGAAGCAAGCGAAGCCTTGTATTCATACTTACACTGACTTACACAGGTCATGAGAAGTAAGCGACGCCTTGTATTCATACTTACACTGACTTACAGAGGTCATGAGAAGTAAGCGACGCCTTGTATTCATACTTACACTCACTTACCCAGGTCATGAGAAGTAAGGGACGCCTTGTATTCATACTTACACTGACTTACACAGGTTATGAGAAGTAAGCAACACCTTGTATTCATACTTACACTGACTTACACAGGTTATGAGAAGTAAGCGACGCCTTGTATTCATACTTACACTGACTTACACAGATTATGAGAAGTAAGCGACGCCTTGTATTCATACTTACATTGACTTACACAGGTTATGAGAAGTAAGCAACGCCTTGTATTCATACTTACACTGACTTACACAGGTTATGAGAAGTAAGCGACGCCTTGTATTCATACTTACACTGACTTACACAGGTTATGAGAAGTAAGCGATGCCTTGTATTCATACTTACACTGACTTACACAGGTCATGAGAAGTAAGCGACGCCTTGTATTCATACTTACACTGACTTACCCAGGTCATGAGAAGTAAGCGACGCCTTGTATTCATACTTACACTGACTTACACAGGTTATGAGAAGTAAGCGAAACCTTGTATTCATACTTACACTAACTTACACAGGTTATGAGAAGTAAGCGACACCTTGTATTCATACTTACACTGACTTACACAGGTCATGAGAAGTAAGCGACGCCTTGTATTCATACTTACACTGACTTACACAGGTTATGAGAAGTAAGTGATGCCTTGTATTCATACTTACACTGACTTACACAGGTTATGAGAAGTAAGCGACGCCTTGTATTCATACTTACTCTGACTTACACAGGTCATGAGAAGCAAGCGAAGCCTTGTATTCATACTTACACTGACTTACACATGTCATGAGAAGCAAGCGAAGCCTTGTATTCATACTTACACTGACTTACACAGGTCATGAGAAGTAAGCGACGCCTTGTATTCATACTTACACTGACTTACACAGGTTATGAGAAGTAAGCGACGCCTTGTATTCATGCTTACACTGACTTACACAGGTTATGAGAAGTAAGCAACACCTTGTATTCATACTTACACTGACTTACACAGGTTATGAGAAGTAAGCGACGCCTTGTATTCATACTTACACTGACTTACACAGGTTATGAGAAGTAAGCGATGCCTTGTATTCATACTTACACTGACTTACAGAGGTCATGAGAAGTAAGCGACGCCTTGTATTCATACTTACACTGACTTACCCAGGTCATGAGAAGTAAGCGACGCCTTGTATTCATACTTACACTGACTTACACAGGTTATGAGAAGTAAGCGAAACCTTGTTTTCATACTTACACTGACTTACACAGGTCATGAGAAGTAAGCGACGCCTTGTATTCATACTTACACTGACTTACACAGGTTATGAGAAGTAAGCGAAGCCTTGTATTCATACTTACCCTGACTTACACAGGTTATGAGAAGTAAGCGATGCCTTGTATTCATACTTACACTGACTTACACAGGTCATGAGAAGTAAGCGACGCCTTGTATTCATACTTACACTGACTTACACAGGTTATGAGAAGTAAGCGAAGCCTTGTATTCATACTTACACTGACTTACACAGGTTATGAGAAGTAAGCGACGTCTTGTATTCATACTTACACTGACTTACACAGGTTATGAGAAGTAAGCGACACCTTGTATTCATACTTACACTGACTTACACAGGTTATGAGAAGTAAGCGACGCCTTGTATTCATACTTACACTGACTTACACAGGTTATGAGAAGTAAGCGACACCTTGTATTCATACATACACTGACTTACACAGGTTATGAGAAGTAAGCGACGCCTTGTATTCATACTTACACTAACTTACACAGGTTATGAGAAGTAAGCGACGCCTTGTCTTCATACTTACACTGACTTACACAGGTCATGAGAAGTAAGCGACGCCTTGTATTCATACTTACACTGACTTACACAGGTTATGAGAAGTAAGCGATGCCTTGTATTCATACTTACACTGACTTACACAGGTTATGAGAAGTAAGCGACGCCTTGTATTCATACTTACTCTGACTTACACAGGTCATGAGAAGCAAGCGAAGCCTTGTATTCATACTTACACTGACTTACACAGGTTATGAGAAGTAAGCGACGCCTTGTATTCATGCTTACACTGACTTACACAGGTTATGAGAAGTAAGCAACACCTTGTATTCATACTTACACTGACTTACACAGGTTATGAGAAGTAAGCGACGCCTTGTATTCATACTTACACTGACTTACACAGGTCATGAGAAGTAAGCGATGCCTTGTATTCATACTTACACTGACTTACAGAGGTCATGAGAAGTAAGCGACGCCTTGTATTCATACTTACACTCACTTACCCAGGTCATGAGAAGTAAGCGACGCCTTGTATTCATACTTACACTGACTTACACAGGTTATGAGAAGTAAGCGACACCTTGTATTCATACTTACACTGACTTACACAGGTTATGAGAAGTAAGCGATGCCTTGTATTCATACTTACACTGACTTACACAGGTCATGAGAAGTAAGCGACGCCTTGTATTCATACTTACACTGACTTACCCAGGTCATGAGAAGTAAGCGACGCCTTGTATTCATACTTACACTGACTTACACAGGTTATGAGAAGTAAGCGAAGCCTTGTATTCATACTTACACTGACTTACACAGGTTATGAGAAGTAAGCGACGCCTTGTATTCATACTTACACTGACTTACACAGGTTATGAGAAGTAAGCGACACCTTGTATTCATACTTACACTGACTTACACAGGTTATGAGAAGTAAGCGACGCCTTGTATTCATACTTACACTGACTTACACAGGTTATGAGAAGTAAGCGACACCTTGTATTCATACATACACTGACTTACACAGGTTATGAGAAGTAAGCGACGCCTTGTATTCATACTTACACTAACTTACACAGGTTATGAGAAGTAAGCGATGCCTTGTATTCATACTTACACTGACTTACACAGGTCATGAGAAGTAAGCGACGCCTTGTATTCATACTTACACTGACTTACACAGGTTATGAGAAGTAAGTGATGCCTTGTATTCATACTTACACTGACTTACACAGGTTATGAGAAGTAAGGGACGCCTTGTATTCATACTTACTCTGACTTACACAGGTCATGAGAAGCATGCGAAGCCTTGTATTCATACTTACACTGACTTACACATGTCATGAGAAGCAAGCGAAGCCTTGTATTCATACTTACACTGACTTACACAGGTCATGAGAAGTAAGCGACGCCTTGTATTCATACTTACACTGACTTACACAGGTTATGAGAAGTAAGCGACGCCTTGTATTCATGCTTACACTGACTTACACAGGTTGTGAGAAGTAAGCAACACCTTGTATTCATACTTACACTGACTTACACAGGTTATGAGAAGTAAGCGACGCCTTGTATTCATACTTACACTGACTTACACAGATTATGAGAAGTAAGCGACGCCTTGTATTCATACTCACATTGACTTACACAGGTTATGAGAAGTAAGCAACGCCTTGTATTCTTACTTACACTGACTTACACAGGTTATGAGAAGTAAGCGACGCCTTGTATTCATACTTACACTGACTTACACAGGTTATGAGAAGTAAGCGATGCCTTGTATTCATACTTACACTGACTTACACAGGTCATGAGAAGTAAGCGACGCCTTGTATTCATACTTACACTGACTTACCCAGGTCATGAGAAGTAAGCGACGCCTTGTATTCATACTTACACTGACTTACACAGGTTATGAGAAGTAAGCGACGCCTTGTATTCATGCTTACACTGACTTACACAGGTTGTGAGAAGTAAGCAACACCTTGTATTCATACTTACACTGACTTACACAGGTTATGAGAAGTAAGCGACGCCTTGTATTCATACTTACACTGACTTACACAGATTATGAGAAGTAAGCGACGCCTTGTATTCATACTCACATTGACTTACACAGGTTATGAGAAGTAAGCAACGCCTTGTATTCTTACTTACACTGACTTACACAGGTTATGAGAAGTAAGCGACGCCTTGTATTCATACTTACACTGACTTACACAGGTTATGAGAAGTAAGCGATGCCTTGTATTCATACTTACACTGACTTACACAGGTCATGAGAAGTAAGCGACGCCTTGTATTCATACTTACACTGACTTACCCAGGTCATGAGAAGTAAGCGACGCCTTGTATTCATACTTACACTGACTTACACAGGTTATGAGAAGTAAGCGAAGCCTTGTATTCATACTTACACTGACTTACACAGGTTATGAGAAGTAAGCGACGCCTTGTATTCATACTTACACTGACTTACACAGGTTATGAGAAGTAAACGACGCCTTGTATTCATACTTACACTGACTTACACAGGTTATGAGAAGTAAGCGACGCCTTGTATTCATACTTACACTGACTTACACAGGTTATGAGAAGTAAGCGACACCTTGTATTCATACATACACTGACTTACACAGGTTATGAGAAGTAAGCGACGCCTTGTATTCATACTTACACTAACTTACACAGGTTATGAGAAGTAAGCGACGCCTTGTCTTCATACTTACACTGACTTACACAGGTCATGAGAAGTAAGCGACGCCTTGTATTCATACTTACACTGACTTACACAGGTTATGAGAAGTAAGCGATGCCTTGTATTCATACTTACACTGACTTACACAGGTTATGAGAAGTAAGCGACGCCTTGTATTCATACTTACTCTGACTTACACAGGTCATGAGAAGCAAGCGAAGCCTTGTATTCATACTTACACTGACTTACACAGGTTATGAGAAGTAAGCGACGCCTTGTATTCATGCTTACACTGACTTACACAGGTTATGAGAAGTAAGCAACACCTTGTATTCATACTTACACTGACTTACACAGGTTATGAGAAGTAAGCGACGCCTTGTATTCATACTTACACTGACTTACACAGGTCATGAGAAGTAAGCGATGCCTTGTATTCATACTTACACTGACTTACAGAGGTCATGAGAAGTAAGCGACGCCTTGTATTCATACTTACACTCACTTACCCAGGTCATGAGAAGTAAGCGACGCCTTGTATTCATACTTACACTGACTTACACAGGTTATGAGAAGTAAGCGACACCTTGTATTCATACTTACACTGACTTACACAGGTTATGAGAAGTAAGCGATGCCTTGTATTCATACTTACACTGACTTACACAGGTCATGAGAAGTAAGCGACGCCTTGTATTCATACTTACACTGACTTACCCAGGTCATGAGAAGTAAGCGACGCCTTGTATTCATACTTACACTGACTTACACAGGTTATGAGAAGTAAGCGAAGCCTTGTATTCATACTTACACTGACTTACACAGGTTATGAGAAGTAAGCGACGCCTTGTATTCATACTTACACTGACTTACACAGGTTATGAGAAGTAAGCGACACCTTGTATTCATACTTACACTGACTTACACAGGTTATGAGAAGTAAGCGACGCCTTGTATTCATACTTACACTGACTTACACAGGTTATGAGAAGTAAGCGACACCTTGTATTCATACATACACTGACTTACACAGGTTATGAGAAGTAAGCGACGCCTTGTATTCATACTTACACTAACTTACACAGGTTATGAGAAGTAAGCGATGCCTTGTATTCATACTTACACTGACTTACACAGGTCATGAGAAGTAAGCGACGCCTTGTATTCATACTTACACTGACTTACACAGGTTATGAGAAGTAAGTGATGCCTTGTATTCATACTTACACTGACTTACACAGGTTATGAGAAGTAAGGGACGCCTTGTATTCATACTTACTCTGACTTACACAGGTCATGAGAAGCATGCGAAGCCTTGTATTCATACTTACACTGACTTACACATGTCATGAGAAGCAAGCGAAGCCTTGTATTCATACTTACACTGACTTACACAGGTCATGAGAAGTAAGCGACGCCTTGTATTCATACTTACACTGACTTACACAGGTTATGAGAAGTAAGCGACGCCTTGTATTCATGCTTACACTGACTTACACAGGTTGTGAGAAGTAAGCAACACCTTGTATTCATACTTACACTGACTTACACAGGTTATGAGAAGTAAGCGACGCCTTGTATTCATACTTACACTGACTTACACAGATTATGAGAAGTAAGCGACGCCTTGTATTCATACTCACATTGACTTACACAGGTTATGAGAAGTAAGCAACGCCTTGTATTCTTACTTACACTGACTTACACAGGTTATGAGAAGTAAGCGACGCCTTGTATTCATACTTACACTGACTTACACAGGTTATGAGAAGTAAGCGATGCCTTGTATTCATACTTACACTGACTTACACAGGTCATGAGAAGTAAGCGACGCCTTGTATTCATACTTACACTGACTTACCCAGGTCATGAGAAGTAAGCGACGCCTTGTATTCATACTTACACTGACTTACACAGGTTATGAGAAGTAAGCGACGCCTTGTATTCATGCTTACACTGACTTACACAGGTTGTGAGAAGTAAGCAACACCTTGTATTCATACTTACACTGACTTACACAGGTTATGAGAAGTAAGCGACGCCTTGTATTCATACTTACACTGACTTACACAGATTATGAGAAGTAAGCGACGCCTTGTATTCATACTCACATTGACTTACACAGGTTATGAGAAGTAAGCAACGCCTTGTATTCTTACTTACACTGACTTACACAGGTTATGAGAAGTAAGCGACGCCTTGTATTCATACTTACACTGACTTACACAGGTTATGAGAAGTAAGCGATGCCTTGTATTCATACTTACACTGACTTACACAGGTCATGAGAAGTAAGCGACGCCTTGTATTCATACTTACACTGACTTACCCAGGTCATGAGAAGTAAGCGACGCCTTGTATTCATACTTACACTGACTTACACAGGTTATGAGAAGTAAGCGAAGCCTTGTATTCATACTTACACTGACTTACACAGGTTATGAGAAGTAAGCGACGCCTTGTATTCATACTTACACTGACTTACACAGGTTATGAGAAGTAAACGACGCCTTGTATTCATACTTACACTGACTTACACAGGTTATGAGAAGTAACCGATGCCTTGTATTCATACTTACACTGACTTACACAGGTCATGAGAAGTAAGCGACGCCTTGTATTCATACTTACACTGACTTACACAGGTTATGAGAAGTAAGCAACACCTTGTATTCATACTTCCACTGACTTACACAGGTTATGAGAAGTAAGCGAAGCCTTGTATTCATACTTACACTGACTTATACAGGTTATGAGAAGTAAGCGACACCTTGTATTCATACTTACACTGACTTACACAGGTTATGAGAAGTAAGCGACGCCTTGTATTCATACTTACACTGACTTACACAGGTTATGAGAAGTAAGCGAAGCCTTGTATTTATACTTACACTGACTTACACAGGTTATGAGAAGTAAGCGACGCCTTGTATTCATACTTACACTGACTTACACAGGTCATGAGAAGCAAGCGACGCCTTGTATTCATACTTACACTGACTTACACAGGTTATGAGAAGTATCGACGCCTTGTATTCATACTTACACTGACTTACACAGGTTATGAGAAGCAAGCGAAGCCTTGTATTCATACTTACACTGACTTAAACAGGTTATGAGAAGTAAGCGACGCCTTGTATTCATACTTACACTGACTTAAATAGGTCATGAGAAGTAAGCGACGCCTTGTATTCATACTTACACTGACTTGCACAGGCTATGAGAAGTAAGCGACGCCTTGTATTCATACTTACACTGACTTACACAGGTCATGAGAAGTAAGCGACGCCTTGTATTCATACTTACACTGACTTACACAGGTTATGAGAAGTAAGCGACGCCTTGTATTCTTACTTACACTGACTTACACAGGTTATGAGAAGTAAGCGACGCCTTGTATTCTTACTTACACTGACTTACACAGGTTATGAGAAGTAAGCGACGCCTTTTATTCTTACTTACACTGACTTACACAGGTTATGAGAAGTGAGCGACACCTTGTATTCATACTTACACTGACTTACACAGGTTATGAGAAGTAAGCGACACCTTGTATTCATACTTACACTGACTTACACAGGTTATGAGAAGTAAGCGACGCCTTGTATTCATACTTACACTGACTTACACAGGTTATGAGAAGTAAGCGATGCCTTGTATTCATACTTACACTGACTTACACAGGTTATGAGAAGTAAGTGAAGCCTTGTATTCATACTTACACTGACTTATACAGGTTATGAGAAGTAAGCGACGCCTTGTATTCATACTTACACTGACTTACACAGGTCATGAGAAGTAAGTGACGCCTTGTATTCATACTTACACTGACTTACACACGTTATGAGAAGTAAGCGACGCCTTATATTCATACTTACACTGACTTACACAGGTCATGAGAAGTAAGCGACGCCTTGTATTCATACTTACACTGACTTACACAGGTTATGAGAAGTAAGCGACGCCTTGTATTCATACTTACACTGACTTACACAGGTCATGAGAAGTAAGCGATGCCTTATATTCATACTTACACTGACTTACACAGGTCATGAGAAGTAAGCGACGCCTTGTATTCATACTTACACTGACTTACACAGGTTATGAGGAGTAAGCGACGCCTTGTGATCGATAGGACTTACCTCAGATTAGCCCTCTATTGTGAACACGGTCTGTGGCTCTGCAAATAATGCAAATCTTTCATCACCCGGAAGATGAATTGTTATCATTCTAGAATTTTGTCCTATACATTAATCGTGTCGTAGTCGTGTTGCAGAAACAAACCATGAATGTGTAATGAGATGGCGGGCGAATGCCTATAATGTACATCCTGAAAACGGTGTTGGTGAATGGTGCTGCAGTAAACATACAATTGTTAAATTAACAATGATTTCCAGGCGAGCGACAGATTTAGTGGCTAAAATCTGACATATTGGTGGAAGGGCAGGGGATGAGATGTGCTGCTAAGGCCTCGTAGGTGGGTTATGATATTATACACGAATAGGATATGACTGAGTGTATCTACACTCAAATATTAATGATTCTCATGTCGCTATTTGCATATCACGTAAGCAGCAGCTCTGGCACGAAAAGCACACACCTCATGACCCGTTTAAATCCTCAGGACATTCCATCATTGCAATTCCAAGAAAACTTGCCGGTGGATCGTGCCATATTATAGTAGTTTGATTGGACGCTGTTGTTGTTTAGACAGCAACACCTTCCGTTAAAATTAACAATAGATTAGTTAATATAGACGTTCTTACATTACAAAGCGTCTATGGTGTGTCTGGTCATTACTCTTCAAAGTGTTAATACACCTGTCTTAGTTAAATTACAGCTTCAAAGTGTTGGCAGCAGATTTCTCACCTGCGTCATCTGATCTAGCATCAAGGATTACCGCTGCTCAATTGACCTCTAACTTATAACCTGTCAGTCATCAGCTATTGTTTTGGCAGCCAGTCAAACTAAATACTCAGCTTGCTATATCCCCCCAATGAACTGCTTTCTAGGGATTGCCATTGGGGCGCGGATCATAAGAACAGTAGCATATTTCCTCTATGCATTGCACAACATATTCTTTGAACATCTACATGACCCATTCGAATGAGTTCTTTGTGTTTATGTAACATTTCCTTTTCTCAGCAATCACATTCGGCATAGAACCACAGCATCTTTCGAAACCCAAAATGCATACAAGTAAACTGAAGTATGAGACCGACTTTCAGTAGTGACCATTGTTCATGGCACGTCTCTTATCCGCCCAGCTGTTTGTCTGTCTGTCTGTCTGTCTGTCTGTCTGTGTGTCTGTTGGTTTATCTTGACAGTTTTCTCCACCAACCCGCTTTCAACAAAGCTTTCCTGTAATCACGCTGTAGATTTAAAAGCTACTATGACGAATCTCCTAGAAGCCAATACTTATTCAACAACGGAGCGCGGAACAATGTTAACCTTACTATCACAACACACGCACGCGTCTGTAGTCACATGTATATCTTATAGGCATTGGCAGGGAATCGAACCCACAACCGGAGAAAGCGCCACACATCATAGCCCGCAAACGTTACTACCACACCAACGCCGCAGGACTTAAAATTTCTCCATCAACACACCTCGTAATGGCACGGGAGGTCAGTCTGGGTTTTTTTGTCTAACCTATATTACCTGTTACCTAGTGACCGGACAAAAGCCACAGCAGAGATAAAAAGTACTGTTAGTGTCATGTTTTCAATCAAGCCGTGCTTAGCACGAGTACCCCATCATGCTTATGTTTCATGTTAAGTTAACAGCGTGCCTTACTGAATTAACTCGGGTAACGATGAGTTCGGACATCCTTAATTCCCTGCATCCGAGCATGCGTAAATGACCAGTGGTTTGATGATTAAACTGACTGACTGACCTGAAAGATGTCTATTAACTGACGGATAAAAGCCAGTATGTCAGTCATAATCAACATACATAGATCCCATCTCCTCTGGACACTCACATGTGCAAAAAGACCCAAATAAAATAAACCAGATTCACAAGCCGAAAAAGGACGACCAGTGGGGTGGGGGGGGGAGGGGTTGTTGATACCTGTGGCACGAAAAGCTTTCAATCACGTCAAATTAGTCTCAAAATATTCAATAGAATGGTTAAATTGTAAATCCATCGAAGACATACAATTCGCACACGTGATGGTCTATTAACGTTTCAGTATGGAGAGCTCTACGCCATTTTGATTGTGACGTGAGCTAATATGCTGTGTACTTAATTATGACGTCAGCTACTCGTGCTACAGGGAGGATCCGTCTACAGATAGGATCCGTCTATTCTCATGGAAAACTAAACCAAACACTGAGGTATGAGCTACTGTGAATGAACAATGAACCATTCCAGCTTTAGTTATGCCCCGCCCATCTCCAGCTAAGCTCCACCAACACCTCACTCGTGTGATCGATCACCGAATGGCCTGACTATCAATTTCCAGAAAACTATACAAGTAAGCTATTGGACCTGCCCTGTAGGTGGGGCTTAGAATACACCTTCCGTATCCTCTGCGTGTCGTAAGAGGCGACTAAAGGCGGTAAGGGTGAGGTAACCCTGACAGAAACCTCGAGTGCTGAAGACGGAGGTTCCAGGCCGCACGGCGCACTCTAATAAACCATGGATCCACGCACTTAACGCTTATGATCATGTCGAAAGTCACTTACAGGACTGGCGGTATGATCAGCGAACGAAAAGAAGAAGAAGAAGCTATTGGATATCTTGAAACTAATTTGACTGGGTGGTGTTGCTGCCAATGGCAGCAAGAGTACCTAGTCAAATTAGTTTCAAAATATTCAACAGTACGTTTATTAAATACTAAAGACAACCTGACGACTACGCGTTTAAGACGGAGTAAATCAAGTAATTCCTGACGCAATGACTATGACGTCATCATACACGTCAAGTAGTTGATTATGACGTCACATTATGGATGGATACACTGGAATGGTCTATTGATCCACCTTCCATTGATTCATAGATCATAGACCCACGAATACAGAATCATCAGACATGGATCCAGGACACGTCAGTCATAGCGAATCAAACATTGGACGTGCAACCCTACCATAGACTGTATTCCATGAAACACCAACTAACGAACCATAGCAGCTTACTCATTCAACCATCGCGCATTAACCATTGAATCACCACGCACTTAGCCGTGGAATATTAGCATGTGAATTCTTAGACGGCTACGAGTGCACTAGGGCAGTGCACCATTGGCATCTAATTGGAAAACAGCAACCATTGAACTAGGAAACGGCAACCGGTGAACTAAGAAACAGCAATCATTGAACTAAGTAACAACAACCAATGAACTAAGAAACGACAACCACTTAACTAAGAAGCGACAATCCGATTGAACTAAGAAATGACAACCGTTGCACTAAGTAACGACAACGATTGCACCAAGTAAAGACGACCATTGAACTAAGAAATGGCAACCATTTAACGAAAAAATTACAACAAATGAACTAAGACACGACAACCATTGAACTAACTAAAGACAACCATTAAACTAAGAATGACAACAAATGAACTAAGAAACGACAACCATTGAACCAAGCAAAGACACCCATTGAACTAAGAAATGGCAAACAGATAACTAAGAAATGACAACAAATAAACTAAGAAACGACAACCATTGAACTAAGCAAAGACAACCATTTAACTAAGAAACGACAACAAATGAGACAAGAAACGACACCCATTGAACGAAGAAAGGCCAACTATTGAACTAAGAAAGGCCAACCATTGAACCAAGAAAGGCCAACCATTGAACTAAGAAACGACAACCATTTAGCTAAGAAACGGCAACCATTGACCTAAGAAATGACAACAATTAAAGTATGAATTATTAACTATTGAATCATCACTCATTGATCTAAAACGTTATAAGTATTGAAATACGAAAATCGAATATTGAAAAATGAAACAAGCAAACATTAAACTATAAAACACAGACCATTGAATTATGAAAAATCAACTATTGAACTAAGAAACACTGATTGTTGAAATAAGAAACAGTGACCATTGAACTAGGAAACACAAACCACGCAACTACGAAATATTGACAATTAAGCTATACATTATTGGCCATTGAACTACGAAATATTGAGCATTGGACTAGGAAATTTTGACCATTGAACTACGAAAAACCGACAATTGAACTACAAAACATTGACAATTGAACCACGAAATATTGACAATTAAGCTCAGAAATACTGATCTAAAATAGATGGACCACTGGTCTATGCAACATTGCCCATTGAACTACGAAATATTGGCACCTGAACTACGAAATAACGACAATTGAACTACGAAATATTGACAACTGAAATCCGAAATATTGGCCATTAAAATCCGAAATATTGAAAATTGAACTACTGAATATGGACCATTGATTTACGCAACATTGGCCATTGAACTACGAAATATTGACAATTGAACTACGGAATAACGGCAATTGAACTACGAAATAACGACAATTGAACTACGAAATACTGACCAGTTGAACTACGAAATAGCGACCGACCATTGCACTAAGAATTTTGAGCCATTGTGTTGTGAGGCATCTGTCAATGCTCCCCGGTTAGGCTACTCTGCCGCTGTTATCGCCATTACCACTGTTATTGATGCGGATTATGATGATGGTATTCTTTCTGGCTACTGTAGCAACGCCAGTGGTCATTATATCTGCCAATCTCAATTACTAGGTAAACAGGTAGCATGTAAGTCATACAAAGGCTATTGTGTTTTTGTCTTCCATCGCCTAATAGACCCTCCGGCCTGACAAATTTGAACTAGCGCGCATCAAAAGTAATTCTGTCTAATAGACGTAGCCCTTGAAGTCGTTTCAAACAACACCGCCTTCAGATGTTAAACAAACAACTTGTCTTAGGTTTACATATTGGAAAGGAAAACACCTTTTTTTCAGCACTCAGAAGATTTTTCCCAAGTACCGGCGCTATGTGTGCGTGAAGTAATCCGTCAATGGTTGCTTCAGTCATCTGGTGCTGGTTCAGCAATGATGCGAGCCAGCGCCTCAACTCATGCCAAAGCTTCATCGTCGTCTTCAGGTGTTTAGCAGTGGGTGTTGTTGTCTAGAAATAGTTACCCATTTTAAATTAGACATGCCAGGTGCGACAACATCCTGGTCTTTATGACGTAGCGAATATTATGTAGGATATTTTAAAACTCATTTGACCGGGACTTCAGCTTGGACGAGTTAATATCTATCCATGACGAAGATTAAGATACAACCACAGTTCACGTATGTATTCAACACGCCAGAGTCGTAATCGATAAACTAACATGTACCAAGTTTGGTTCAGCTTGATCAAATAGCAGTAGTCAAATTTCATCCGGTAATTTGAGATTGTAACAATGTCACATTCAATAATAAAATGTCTTATATGACCCTAAACCGACGCCATGTTTATCAGAGAGGTTAATGTCGAATACACGTGCATAGAGGTGAAGGACGGAGTTAGAACCAGAAATCGACCAACTAACCGTGTTCAAGAAACGCGTGTGAACGTGGTCAGTCTTGATTAGCCAGTATCTGCTGGCAGGCGCCTAATCCAGGTGCTACTGACTTAAAATATGTTATTGGTTTGATTGACGTCTATCGAGTCACTGATTCCAGGTTACAATCACGCCATATCTGGGGTTTTTTTTATGTCGGTCTATTATTGGTAACACTGGTACCCATTTATACTCCTGGGTGGAGAGAAGCAACGAGGAGTGAAGGAGATTACCTATGTTTTCCCCTCACTTGATCGCCTGACAGTCGAGTGGGATTTGAACCCCGCCCGCATGATTACCAGTAGCTCACGCTAACACCACGGCTAATCGTCTCCTCTGTACTGTTGTTAAACACATGATGGAGTTCTTTTATTTCATCAGTCTCACCACGAGATGTAACTAGATAGACACTTATAATCACCCTGCCCGTGTGTCTGAGATAACTCACGACTGCTGGAGGGCTCTTCACCAAACTTGCGATGCACTGGTATCATAAGAACGTCGCAATTATGGATGGCAGGTGAAACACGCAATTATCAGAATATTTGTTGAATTATGTAGTTGTTGCCATGGTTAACCAAAACATTTGTGCATGGCTATTACGCTAAGTGGAGATACACAGACTCCATGTACGATAAAGCTAAACCGACATCATATATTACGCTAAGTGGAGATACACAGACTCCATGTACGATAAAGCTAAACCGACATCATATATTACGCTAAGTGGAGATACACAGACTCCATGTACGATAAAGCTAAACCGACATCATATATTACGCTAAGTGGAGATACACAGACTACATGTACGATAAAGCTAAACTGACATCATATATTAAAGTAGACTAACCAATACCCGTCAATATAATTACACCCGGGATGTATGTTCTTTCCCGCAGGCTAAGCAATGCGATTGGAAATATTGATACTTCGAACCAGACAAAGCTCGCTTTGAGCCAAACAAGCCAAGCGTCAATGTGAACCAGAACCCCGCTCACAATGTCAGCTTTCGGTCATCCAAGAGATACAAGCTGATCATATAAATACAGTATAATTTGGAAGTGGCAAAATGAAACATTTGTCTGCTAAACATTCTCTCCTTTAAGGAATTCCTTCCAAGAGGTCACGGGTGAGGTAAAACCAGTGGAGTGCCTGAAAAGATGTAGTTGCGATGTGGGCAAAGGGGAGGACAGATTTTTATCAAACAAATATTAAGTCCGACATCTAGGCGGCATCGTGGCACTTTCATAATCAGTAGATGAATCCAGTTCATCGACCAATCATATGCCGCTTTAGTCAACTACGTCACGTGTATGTTGCCGTCATAACCAAATACGTCATGAATGACGCGATTTAGTCCGTCATAAACGCTTAATAGTACGAATTGTATGTCTTTACTATTTTATAAACATTCTGTTGACTATTTTGAAACTAATTTGACAGGGCGCTGTTGCTGCCACAGGCAGCAACAGCACCCAGTGAAATTAGTTTTAAAATATTCAACAGTCTATCTGCATAGTTTTCTGGAAATTGAGATTCAGAGAGTGCACAGATCAGTTGAATCCAACATGGACACGGCGTGGATGGAGCTTAGCTAAAGATGGGCGAGGACATAGCTAAAACTGAATTCCTTTATTAATCGTCTACCGGGTAGATATAGATATATCTCAGCTAATAAGTACGTGAAGTCAATAATCTTATGCTATCTAAATAATGCATCCATAGTCTAATGTTCAAATAAACCTCTCAGGTGATGAAATAAGCAACACTTTTTACGTTCATGTGCAGTAGACGCCAAAGCCCAATTAAACTACGGCGAAACTTTTAATTTCAACTGTAGGCGTATGTCAAATCTACTTACGCAGACATAGGGGCCTACTGCTGATTGAAAACGCACATGAATATGAGCCTTTACACGGAGAACTAGGATCCTATTGAGAATATGATGCAGAACAAAATGATTTATCCAAATTCCCGACAGAGACGTTGTCTAGCAATAAACTGTTTTGTCCGTGAATGATTGAAACTAAGGCGAATTAGCTTGCGTGTTAATAACTTGATTATTCTATATTTCCATGACGCAATGCTGCCATGATCGTCTCCAAGGACAAGCAAAGAGAGAAATGCTACGAAATTTACTGCATTATAAATAGTGCACGAGGGACAGCCATTTAAAATAACTTCTTGAATTCCTAACTCCGACGATATTCACTATAATAATGTCACGTGGAAAGCCTGCTGTGTATTTACAAATGACATGATGCTGTCAACTCTACTATCGGATAACTCGATGTACCTTAATTAGGCAAGTGAATGTTCAATTACCTCGGAAATAATTTGCAGGAAACAGCTCGATTTATTATAGGATAATTCATTTAAGAAACATTTAATAGAATATATATGATGTTGTGTCACCTTAAATATAATAATGTGCTGCCCTGACACACAGTTCATTAGGTAGCACTTGTGTCAGAACTCACCCTGCTTCCACCTTATTCAAATACCACATCAAATCTTTCTTTTGGATTGCGGATCAAGTAAGAGGGAGGAAAAAGGCAAGAAAACAGTAGAAGTCGTTTGGCAAGGGCGAACTTGGGACAACGGTCCCGCGCAAGGTTTCGAAATCTCTTACCCGGGGCTCCAGAATCATATTATCCAAACCCTTGCACTTCCACTAATACGTGTTAATACGGGTATTAACGGTATACTGGTATGGTAATTAATATCGTTACCGTATTCGTTTTTCGAATACCGTGAAGCCCTATTTAGGGGCCCTCAGAACTGCTATGTTATGATGTGCAAGTTCCAGAAGCTAAGCCTAAAAGAGCTTTGGAAATCTTATACGCCACTTCAAGATTAAATAGTGTATGCTGGTAGCTCGAAGTTCTTCAATGCCCTTAACAAAACTAAAATCTTTCGGCGTCACCTTTTGGGAGCCCCTGAAATTTTGGGGCCCTCCTCAAATGCACCTTTGGCACTACCTATAGTTCGACTCTGTCGCTTGGTTTTGAGACAATTGTTATTTATTTCAATTTGGCAATTACCTTTATCAAAATTAGCACACAATTCCACAACATACAAAGTTACCAAATTATTCAAGAAACCATCAATACTGTCGTGGCCATGGCACTGTTAGTGTTGACAAATATATGCCGCTGTTCTATGGGCATATTCAACAATTTATAAAGGTATTAGTCACATTAGTTGTCCTTCTTTTTCAAATTTTCTTGTTGTTGGGTATTGGGTGAGAAAGTAAAAAACATGGAATTTTAACTTCAATATTAAGTTTAAGTTTTATAAGAACATCTGTCTCGCAATCCAAAGTGAAATTGATGTGTCATAATTGGTCCTGCAATCACAATCACTCCGTCTCATGTAACCACTCTAGCGCGTTCCAAATGGTCTCGTTAACACAGAGGGCGCTTTAATAATTTAAACACGACACACCCTCTATCAAACTCTCTTTAGAATGTCAGGAATAGCTTGTAGAGACTGAAGATCTTGAAAATAACTTGAAGGGAACCTGTGCCTGTTGTATGCAGATTAGCTTAGGATAAAAGCCTTTTCCCTATAGCCAACCTTCACCGTATCAAGAGGAGAACCAACCTCAATAAGCAGTGATTGATATTTGATGTATTTCTTAGAGAACTTATTATCAATATTTTCAGTTTTTGTTTTTATTATTTTATAAACAAATTGACTCAAACCACTACTGCAAAGTCAGCAATAAAGTATCAAATTATGTATTCATTCTATGCACTATAGCGATTGAATTTGCTCGAACTCTCCTTATTTCGGGTTTGATGTACTGCTCCAATCTGGAATAACTAATATCCAAGGCAACACCAACAGTAGCCGATCCATGGTAACCTGGTAGGTGATTCCCAAAAATAGTAATTGTAATCTTAATAGAAATGGATGAAAAGCAGAGTAATAGTAATATAATATGTCAGAATATATTACCTGTATCTTGAACCCATCGCTGGTCAGTTGTGATCGTTAATATACATCACTGATCAGCAGGGTTTCTCATGGCATTTAGATTTTGGAGGTCCAAACAGCCACACACCCTGTAATCTGGTGTTCCCAAGAAATATTTCTAATCATTGCTCAAATTAGAGCGCACCGTGGACTCACAACTCTGCATTATGGCGATCCTATGCTAGATTTTGTAGGTATGTTTGTGCAAAAGGCTAGAAAAAAATTACTTAGTATTTAACAATCATACAATATTTTCAGTGGTCCCATGTGACCCACTGCCACTACTTTTGGGTGTCCTGAGATGCATTTTGTGATGATCAATAAAAAAAATCTCTGGTCAGTTTTAATAGTGACCGCGTCACTGGTCCGTTGTAATAGTGAACACGTCACTGGTCAGTTGTAATAGTGACCGCGTCACTGGTCACTTGTAATAGTGACCGCGTCACTGGTCAGTTGTGATAGTGACCACGTCACTGGTCAGTTGTGATAGTGACCACGTCGCTGGTCAGTTGTGATAGTGATCACATCACTGATCAGCTCTGTTAGTGACCACATCACTGGTCAGCTGTAATTGTAACCACGTCACTGGTCAGTTGTGATAGTGACCACGTCACTGGTCAGTTGTGATAGTTACCACGTCACTGGTCAGTTGTGATAGTGACCACGTCACTAGTCAGTTGTAATAGTGACCACGTCACTTTTCAGTTGTGATAGTGACCACGTCACTGGTCAGTTGTGATAGTGACCACGTCACTGGTCAGTTGTGATAGTGACCACGTCACTGGTCAGCTCTAATAATGACCACATCACTGGTCAGCTGTAATAGCCATCACGTCACTGGTCAGTTGTGATACTGGATACATGTACATTATTATGTCACGTGCTTCTGGTTGATTCAAATTACAATATCTCTTAGAAAAATATTTCTCCAAAACAAAATAAAACTTATCTTTCAATATTTTAAACATAATTTGCTGCAATGTCCTCCCACGAAATTATGTTCAAAATATTCAACAGCTCACTCCTTACTAACTAACATGTTTCTGTTGTGGAAACATGTTGTCTTATTCCTGTACTGTATGGGAAGGGAAACTTGTCGGCATGTGTGCTTATTCTTGATATCGTCTTTATGTACGCTTCAATTTTCATTTCAACTCGGTATAGCTTTATTTCAAGAATTCTCTTTTACATTTTACGAATATGCTCTTATTTAGAATGACCGGGTTATTTTGAAATGAATTAATTATGATACCTTCCAATCCACCAAGATGGCGGCTCCTCCTGTGACGCATGATTGAATAAATTATAAATCTATTGTTGGAAGGTTCTTTGATCATATTCGGTTTGACCATCGATTATCTAATTGACGTTAGCCATTCCGTTCGACACAATAAATGTGCTCATAATTCCAACGACTAACTGGTATAATCAGGTATAGACGCATTAAACCTTTAAACTCCGGTGGCAAAGCGGAAGACAATCACAAGTGAAAGCTGTTGAATATTTAGAAACTGATTTGACTGGAAGCTTTTAGCTTGCAATGCCTTCTAGCCAAATTATTTACAGAATACTTAACAGAATAAATATTTAATTCCGTATTTTGTAATTCGTATTTCCAGCTGAACGTCTTACACAATCTGGTTCTCCCGCGTTCGTAAGCGAGTGTGTGCGTACGCGTATGCGTATGTATATGCATCAGCGTGGAGTGAGCTTACTTACGCACATGTGTGCGTATGGTCATGTGCGCGTGTGTGCGTGCGTGCCAGTGTGTACATGCATACGTGCGTGTGGTGGGCGTATTGTTTTTATAATGAACAGAATGAATGCCAAGATGTGTGTTATTAGTTCGTCTGGCCAGCGGTCATCAGTAAGACGCAGCTCTGCTTTGCTTATTGAGGAATGGCTGCGAACATTCAGCTAATTACGCTCATTGTACACCTCAGCGGGTGCTTCGATAACACCATTACTGCTTCCATATGGTCGCAAATACGTACCCTGATCTGTGCATGCTGAATATGAAAGAGGGAGGATGAAGAGTGGAGAAGGGGAGAAACGGGATAGTTGGTGCACGGGCCTGGTAGATAGGAAATAAGTGAGAGAGGGTTGCGCGGGATGGTGGTATGGAAAAACTTGGGGTGAGGGTGGGTTGATAGGTGTATGACAGTATGACGGGAGATTGCAAGTGAGAGAGGGGGAGGGTATAGAAGAATAGATAGAGAGGGATGGTTGAAAGTGGGATGCAGAGAAAGAGTGCGTGCGTGCGTGCGTGCGTGCGTGCGTGCGTGCGTGCGTGCGTGTGTGCGAGCGAGCGAGCGAGCGAGTCAGTAAGCGAGTTGGTCGGTCTGTCGGTCGGTCGATCAGTGCGTGCGTGCGTTCGTGCGTGCGCGTGTGGGAGAGAGAAAGCGAGAGAGCGTACGTGCGTCCGTGCGTGCGTGCATGTGTGCGTGCGAGAGAGAGAGAGAGGGAGAGGGCGAGGGAGAGGGAGAGGGGGGAGGGGGGAGAGGGAGAGGGAGGGAGGAGGGGAGGGGGAGAGAGACATGAAGGGATGGATGGATTAAGGGGAGGCTTGTGGGTGGTGGTGGGGGTGGGGGAGATAGATAGAGATGCGGCTTGATGAAAATCTCTCGTATTATCAGCTTCATATTTCGGCCATCAGATGGCATTATTTAGTCCACGTTCCTGCTTATTCGTGGTTTTATTTGTGTTCACTTTTAGAAGCGTGCCTATAACAACAGCATCTTTTAGCAGCAGTAGTAGCAGCACCACAGATTGCCATTTTGTAATCCCGCAGTAGAAGGTATAGCACATGACAGCACTGTACCTTTCCTGTTTATCCATCCATGACCTGACGTCATAATCAACTACGTGACGTGTAGGATGACGTCATAATCAATGTTGTCATGAATGATGTAGATAAGTATGTCACGAACGCATAATGGAAGACGAACTAAGCGTTGTTGTGCGAATTGTATGTCTTTACTATTTAACAAACATTATGTTGAATATTTCGAAACTCATTTGACTGGGCACTGTTGCTGCCATAGCACATTTAAATTAGTTTCAAAATATTCACCAGCTTGAGTTACGTGTCGCCACATGACCCTTCCAAGTTTATCCATCCATCTTATGACGTCATATGACATCATAATCAGCTGCGTGACGTGTAAGATGACGTCATAACTATGACGTCACGAATGACTCTATATAGTCCGTCTTTAACGCTCCAGTTTTTTGGAAATTGATAGTCAGGGAATTCATGGATCGATCGATCCCAACACGAGCGAGGCGTGGGCGGAGCTTAGCTAGATATGGGCGGGGCATAGAAAAAGCTGGAGAGGTCCATTACATCTCGTGGAGAATATATATGCACACTGTTTGTTTCCTATGCTAATATCGCGCGTGATATTCCTATAGATGTATCGATCCCCAGACACAGACTTAGTTATTTTCTCTGATCTACCGCAAAAACCCCTAAAGCATTCTCAGAAATGGCGTAATAGCAAATGATCTCTGAGTTAACCTTGGCTTTTATGCCCCCCTTGATGTCCATATTGCCAGGGATTTATCAAATACCACCGCCCACCCACCCACCCAATCCTACACTCCACCAGCCTGACATAACGCTCTAACTCTCTAGCTATGACTCGCCTGTGACACTAATGGCGTTCCTTAAAAAAGTGAAATCGAGACAGAAAACGAGCAGCGCAGTAGACTTATAGCATGATAGGCCATCCATCAGCGATAATAAGAACGGAATTATTCGTGACAATTGCATGACGATCGCCGCACTGCTCCAAGGAGGGCCTGATTTTGCGTGACCTTTGCGTGACCTTACAATGCATTTTCTAGAACATGGTCTAAATCCATCAACACTTTGTGTTTTGATGCATTTCCGTGTCGCCACATGACCCTTCCAAGTTTATCCATCCATCTTATGACGTCATATGACATCGTAATCAGCTGCGTGACGTGTAAGATGACGTCATAACTATGACGTCACGAATGACTCTATATAGTCCGTCTTTAACGCTTAATAGTCCGACACATACGAATTGTATGTCTTTGCCATTTAATAAATAGTCTGTTGAAACTAATTTGACTGGGCGTTGCTGCTGCCATATGCAACAACAACACCCAGTCAAATTAGTTTCAAAATATTCAACAGCTGTATAGTTTTCAGGAAATTGATTGTCAGGGTATTCAGGGATCGATCGATCCCAACATGGCAAAGGGTGGGTGGAGCTTAGCTAGAGGTGGACGGGGCATATCTAAAACTGGAAAGGTACATTCAATGGCAAGTTGTTGTACGCGGTGGGGGGTGGGTGGTTCTGTGGAAGAGCTGAGAGGATGTTTTCCAGGCCAGTTACAGCAACATTTTCAGCTGCTTCTTTTTGCTTCGTGGCATGTGATTTTGTATGCAGTAGTTAACTATCATTATGTCATCACAAACACGGGTCTGTGTTTATCTTTGGGTTTTTTCACATGAGAAATACGCAAGGTATCCGCACGTTAGATCATACGACTGACTACGTTCATCTGGTATTTACCGGCGTGTGTGATGTCCTAATTAGTCATTCTATCCCCGGTTACATCTAACAGATTCTACAAAGGAAATGTCTCAGTTACATAGCGAAACAAACTGCACAATAGCAGGTGATACGTCACGATTCTTGTAGGAATCTGCGTGTGCCATAGCAGGTTTATAGTCTATCATAACAATTAAGTTCACGTGTTTTACGTAACATTAATGTTATTATTAACCATTACCACTCCGATGTCAATATTCCATCTTTTACTGTGTCAATATCACAGAAACCGGTGTATATTTTTCAACAATTTTGGTGGAAGATGTTGTTGTCTACGACAGCACCATCTCACACCAAATTTGTTGAAAAATGAACACCAGTTCATCTTTTAATTTAATTTGAAAATTTAAAGTTTTGATACCGGAGTGGTAAGGGTTAAAGCATCGTACCTCTCGTGCGGTTGAGAAACAACTTTATGTAAGTTATTGTTGATGAGAAAGAGATAAATGGGCC
This sequence comes from Chaetoderma sp. LZ-2023a, assembly GCA_034401795.1. Lineage (NCBI taxonomy): Eukaryota > Metazoa > Mollusca > Caudofoveata > Chaetodermatida > Chaetodermatidae > Chaetoderma > Chaetoderma sp. LZ-2023a. The sequence goes on from CM067367.1 coordinate 125,206,095, forward strand.
AAACTACACCAAAATGATGCTTTTTTATAATTTAAATAAAATCAAATATATTATCTGCATATCTTCAAATTTCTTAATAGTAGATTTCTCCATGAAAAGTAATTTTGTTCAATTTCTCATGAGCAGCACGGAGTGACGTCATCGTGTGAGTAATTGCTGTGGTATTACGTCATCGCGTGAATAATATTGAGTTGGTTGATGATTGTTAGCTCACAAAAGCTCAGTCAGGCGCCAACATTTTAACGAGATGCTAAAGAAACACTAGTGTTTGTTAAACGTACGCGATGACGTCATGCCGTAAATTTTATGGCGCGTCAAAAATACATGACTTTAACAGAAATTTTAACAATGATAGACTTTGTGAAAATTGTCAAAAATCTATTACTGCTTAAAGTACGATATTATCTGGGTTTTTTGGCGTTTTTATTGAAATCGTTTTGTCTCTTCTTTAACGTAATGCTGACAAATGAGTGTCTGCAAGTATGCTACTGTCAAACACGTTTAAATAGGACTACTTTTACACATTCATTGAAGAATGGTAGGTATTACTTCAAAGACGTACAATAAAGTAACCATTTCTAGCTATGTCCCGCCCGCTCGGCGCCATTTCAATCGATTTTAACATTTTGACCCTTTTGACCCCAAAGTGACATTTTGAAGGCAACTGTACAGGTATCGCAGCAACAGCCCCTAGTCAAATTAGTTTCAAGATATTCAACAGAATGTGTATTAAATTGAAAATTCACAACATACAATTCAAACAATTTCGTGACGGAACTTTGCCACTTTTATGACTGGCATACGTAATTTTGATTGTGACGTCAGCTAACAAGTGATGTATTTTATTGTGATTATGACGGCAGATACTTGAGTGTCAGCTCGGATCCATTCATTATCTAGATCCATGCTTAGCACGATTGCTTAAGTCCATGAATAATGCTGGGATTAAATAGTCAAAGATGAATCTATTAATGTATGGGTTCGTAATATGTACTCGATAATATCGTGATATATAGTGCTGAAAACATCACGATATATCGAGTTATCGCCCGTCTCATTGTTGAAAGACGTCCTAGTGTGCGGGTTGTGTTTGTTTGGCACACACATTGATAATGGAGGAATGCATATCTAGCTATGCCTCGCCCATTTCTAGTTATGCCCCGCCCATTTTTAGCAAAGCTCTGGCCACATTTCCCGCGTGTTGGAATCGTTTTATATAGATTGACCCTGTATTCCTAGATTCCCAGTTTCAAGGCCTTAATTATACAGTTAAGCTGTTCAATATTTTGCAACTAATTTGATTTGGGACTGTTGGTGTCTATGGCAGAGACTCCCAGTCAACTTAGTTTCTGTATATATGTACCCATACAGTATTCTTGATTGTGTTACAGCACCGGATGGTTACATTGTTGAGCTTGACTTCCGAGATAAGTTTGTGATCGAAGGCCGCCAATCAGAATGCAAGTATGATTACCTTGAAGTGCGTGACGGACCGTATGCATACTCGCCGATGATTGGTCGATATTGTGGACGAACGTTTCCACAGCTGATCGAATCTAATGAGAACTACATGTGGATAAAGTTCCGGAGTGACGATATTCTGGAATATTCTGGTTTTAGAGCCGTCTTCCAGTTCAAGCGCACAAGTAGTTACGGTAAGACAGAGTGCAGACATTGCCCACAATAATAAGTAATATAATAATATACATTGAACCAATGGACATTTCCAGTTTTAGCTATGCCCCCCCCCCCCCTCCTATCTCTAGCTAATCTCCACCCACACCTCGCTCGTGTTGAGATCGATCGATCCCCGAACGCCCTGACTATCAGTTTCCAGAAAACTATACACGAAAGTTGTTGAATATTTTGAAACTAATTTGACTGGGTACCGTCGTTTCCTATGGCAGCAACAGCGCCTGCATATGGCAGCAACAGCGTCCAAACAAATTAATTTTCGAAATATTGAACAGAAAATTTATTTAATAGTAAAGACATGCAATTCATACAACCTGGCGGACTATTAAGCGTTTACGACGAACTAAATCGAGTCATTCAAGACGTAATGATTAGGCTACACGTGACGTAGTTGATTATGACGTCATATGATTGACTGATGAAATGGAGTCATGAATTATTAGCACCGGTATCATTACATCATTACCATCGTCATATAAGGATCATCATCATTATCAACGTCATATCAATATTACCATCGTCGTCGACGTCAGCGTCGTCGTCATCATCATATCAGCATTGCCGTCAATATTATTATTATCATAGTATCAACATTATCACCATTGTCATCATTAGCATTGTCACGTTATCATTATTATCATTAGCCTTTTTATAACAAGACACAAAATTTGGCAGTGTATTATGTCATGGCGCTGTCCGGGTGGGCTGACGGACAGGCGAGCGGGGTGGGTGGTGGAGTGGGTAGCGGTGGGGGTGGGGGTGGGTGGAGGTGGGTGGGTGGGTGGGGGTGGATGGCGTGTGGGTGTGTATGGGTGGGGGAGTGGCGGGGTGGGGGCGTCGTATATATATATATATATATATATATATATATATATATGTGTGTGTGTGTGTGTGTGTGTGTGTGTGTGTGTGTGTGTGTGTGTGTGTGTGTGTGTGTGTGTGTGTGTGTGTGTGTGTGTGTGTGTGTGTGTGTGTGTGTGTGTGTGTGTGTGTGTGTGTGTGTGTGTGTGTGTCACGTACGTGCGTGCGTGCGTGCGTGCGTGCGTGCGTGCGTGCGTGCGTGCGTGCGTGCGTGCGTGCGTGCGTGCGTGTTGGTCTGGGGAAGAAAGCTATCAAAATCGACGATGATCCGAAATCCATGCAACCTTAGTTAGTTTCCAGATGATAACTCCTTCATCGTTTATCGGATCGCTTTGAAACTTCATAGACTGGTTAGACTAGGCCTGGGAATAAACCTATCAAAATCGACAATGATCCGAAATCTAAGAAGGCCGCCAGTTACCGGCGGTCATCTTTAAAATTGGTTTCCAGATGATAACTCTGTTACCGTTTATCGGATCGCATTGAAACTTCATACTTAGTTCATAGATTACTTCTGAGGAAGAATTCTTGCGAAATTGACGATGATCTGAAATTCAAGATGGCCGCCAGCCACCAGCGGCCATTTTGAAAATTGGTTTCTAGATGATAACTCCTTGACTGTTTAAAGGATCTCTTTGAAACTTCATAGGATGACTGCATGGTCTGGGTCTGAGGAAGAAATCTATTTTCTGATAGCTCTCGTGCAATGGTGTGTCATCATGGCGGGATATCATGGTGGTGTATTATGGCGGGGTATTATGGCGGGGTATTATGGTGGGGTATCATGGCGGGGTATCATGGCGGGGTATCAAGGCGGGGTATTATGCGCCGTTTGCCGAGCTCTTGTTGTTATCATGATTCCTCATCATTTCGATTATTGATATAGAGAATGGACCGTTCTAGTTTTAGCTATGCCCCGCCCATCTCTAGCTAAGCTCCACCCACACCACGCTTGTGTTGGGATCGATCGATCCCTGAACTCTCTGACTGTCAATTTCCAGAAAAGGTCAGTTACATGGTCCATAATATATAGATTGTCCCTCATATGGTAAGTAATTAGATATATTCAAATTGTAGAAGACCTATTAATGAGCGCGTGCGTCATGTGTAAGCCTAAGTTTCGTCTTGCAGATTACGCAGTTGAAATATAGCTAAATTACATCTACTTAGTCGTAAAACCTGTTCTATGCGACCACCTTAACAGACGTTTGACCACCAACCCGACATCTAATAGTAAGCCACTTGAATTAACCACATGAACCCCGAAGTCCCATGCTATAAATTTTAACCACACCATACACGTAAGCCGTTGAGTGTTTTCAGACTAATTTGATGGGATCTGTTGCTGCAATATGGCAGAAACAGCTCCAAGTCAAAATAGTTTCAAAATATTGTTTGAAATTGACTGTGGTCTGTGGTTGTCATAGGCAACAACAACAACAACAGCTTACATTCAGATTATTTTCAAAATATTCAATCGCACGATTTCTTAGATTACGGTTATTTTTCGTAGTTGGTATTTCAGATTCTAAATGCGTGGTTAAGATAGAATACGTCTATTTGGGTAGTCGTAGATGACAGGCTTTACGACCGACCAACTGACTCCTGTATGACGCACTGGGCCCCAGGGTAGCTATGTACTCGGCGTTAGAAATTAGCCCCTTAACGTTCACATCAGCTAAAAACAGCCTCTACCGTGGTCTTGAGAAACGCCCGTTTCCAGAACAAGAGAATAGAATTTTTGAAAATTTACAACTGGAATGACTGGCTCGATAATCGAGCCAATCATTCCAGTAGTAAATTTTCAAAAATAGTCTTCTCTTGGTCTGCAAATGGAGTTTTTTCTTTTGAGAAAATTGAACCTTTCTTGAAGAAATGTAAGGCTTTGAAGGGTTAAGCTGCGTATTCAAATAGCGTTTCACTTTTAGAAATTAAATTTGGTGGATGGATTTTCGGTAGAAAGGGTTTGCAGGCAGATTCCTTTGTGATCATTACATAACCCTTTCAACGACATATTCCTGAAAGTAAATTCTTTACGATGCATATCATATTCTGTCTAATATTTTGAAATATTCCTGGAACCGTTGTGCCTAAGGGATCAATGGCTTCCCGTCAAATTAATTTCAAAATATTCAAAAGCTTTCCTGTTTGTTTGACGGGCGAATGAGGTACGGGGACGGTGCAAGGGTTAAAATAAAGTTAAATCACAATTAATGCATGATCTAATTACACATTGTTTGTTTCAGGTTTTCGTCGAACCAGAGCCTCCAAAATTCCAGGTACGGTTTAAACCTGTTCATAATCTTCTAATTACTACCCCTTCTGGAACTACGGTTCCTGCGACCACCACTGCCCCTGCAACTACGGCTCCTGCGACCACCACTGCTCCTCCAACTACGGCTCCTGCGAACACCACTGCTCCTGCAACTACGGGTCCTGCGACCACCACTGCCCCTGCAACTACGGCTCCTGCGACCACCACTGCTCCTCCAACTACGGCTCCTGCGAACACCACTGCTCCTGCAACTACGGGTCCTGCGACCACCACTGCCCCTGCAACTACGGCTCCTGCGACTACCACTGCCCCTGCAACTACGGCTCTTGCAACCACTCCCCCTGCAACTACTGCCACAACAAAAACAACGAAAACGCCGATGATGATGATGACGTCGACGACGACGACAACGATGACCATGACGACGAACGTGACGATGATGATGACAGTGATGATGATGGCGGCGGCTATGACGACGATGACAAGGACGACCACGATAACGAGGACGATACTGCTGCTGCTCTGTTGCTGCTGTTGCTACTGCTACAGCTACTGCAGCAACTACTACTACTACTACTACTACTACTACTACTACTACTACTACTACTACTACTACTACTACTACTACTACTACTACTACTACTACTACCACTACTACTGCTACTACTACTATTACTACTACTACTACTACTACTACTGCTGCTGCTGCTGCTGCTGCTGCTGATGATGATGATGATGATGATGATGATGATCCTGCTGCTGCTGCTGCTGCTACTACTGCTGCTACAACTACTGCCGTTGCTGCTGTTGCTGCTGCTACTACTACTACTACTACTACTACTACTACTACTACTACTACTACTACTACTACTACTACTAATACAGTTGCAGTTGTTGCTGCTCCACTGCAACTGCTACTGCAACTGCTACCGATACCCCTACCGCTACCGCTACCGCTACCGCTACCGCTACCGATACCGCTACCGCTACCGCTACCGCTGCCGCTGCCGCTGCTACTGCTACTACTACCACAACTGCTCTTTCAACTGATATATCATTGTGCCTCTTAAACAAATGGTCCATACTGGTTTGGTCTATTTGCGCTCCGTCTAATATAAATACAATGGCTCCGATGTAATTCTCAATGGTCCGTCTAAGTCTGTATACATATGTTAATGTGTATTTCCTAATACTTACACATTTACCCATATTTGCATGGTGATTCTTGACTTTCTCCCCAGCATGTCGTATTCCGTTGTTTATTGGTGATATGGATGGAAACTTATCCACGTCAGAAATACCGACATCTATCATGGAACGTATCTACAATCAAGGAGCGAACACGCCCATAGACTGCACGTGGGAGATCAATGTGCCAGCCAACTATAGGGTGAGTCAGTCGCAGGGCTATCAGACAGAAATGCCATACGCTGATGACTGATTGCAGTAGAGGATGCTAGTCGTTACCCATCTGTTTGTCCATATGTCCAAAACAAATAACGGATATAGCTTTTAGTAAGCGGGTTGGCCAAATCACACTCATACACGGATTGCATTCAAGGGCATTGATTGTATCCAACGGGCACTGGCACGCGATTGTGTTTCTGTTTTCAGTAACTGTAAATATTTTTATGTCTCCACTATTCAGTAACACACCTGACCAATTGGGTGAGGTTTATGATCTCCATGTAGACGTGAACGATTACCAATCAGATGATGCTATTACGTTATTTGCTGGCTGTGCGCTAGCTACTGTTCATTTTGCAAATGGCGTCATTATGTTTGCAGCGGCTTGCAGCAACAATTTGTTTGCTTTTGTAAAAATGACGGTGGCAATGCAAAATAATTCCTGAAAATTACTTATCAAGGAGATGGCAACGCGTGTAGAATCACAAACTGTATTATTGTCATAATAAAGAAATATTATTGTCCTTTATAATATTCACATGTTTTTTTTCGAAATCACAGATTGGTGTTGTGACAAAGAAATTCCAGGTTCTTGACCTGAACGACTGCAGTAACAACTTCCTGGAGGTGTATGATGGAACGTCGCTACCACGTGATCAGCTCCAGCAACAGTGTGGCGGAGGGAGGGTGGGATTTGTACGCAGCCGCACTAACAAACTTTATGTCAGAATATATGGCAAGAAGGCTAAATTCTTACCGGAAGTGGAGATGGTCTACACGGCATTCAAACAAGGTTTGTCAATCTGCTGTGCTTCTGGGATTCTTAATGTACAGAATTAAGCTTAATAATTTATCTATTTATTTTGACAAGACTGCTCGAAACTTCCTGTGCCGATAGTGATCAAAATAGTTGCTTTGGCTGGAAAACAATTTTGGTCCTTTAAGCCTCGTGGTCGAAAGAGCACGTGTTTTACATACCTTCCATATGTTACACCATGCATGTATGGTTACTGTATTCTGCGGCTATTGTAGTAGAAACAGCCTACAGCTGCAATCAGTCCTTTGCTATTGCCCACGGTGTCTTGTCCTCAGCCACAATCCTGAGCTTCCTCAGGTCCATTCTTGACTTGAGTGTACCGAGTCCGGCTTTCTTAACCCTTTAGCACTCATATCAGCAAAAAAAATGCCTTCTACAATGGTCTCGAGAAATGTCAATTTTCAGACCAAGAGAAGACTATTTTTGGAAAATATACCACTAGAATGACTCACTCGATAACCGAGCCAGTCATTCCAGTGGTAAAATTTAAAAAATAGTCTTCTCTTGGTCTGCAAATGGACACTTTCTATGAGAAAATTTAAATTTTCATGAATGAATTCGAGGGTTAAAGGGTTAACGTCACCTCGCTTAACAGATTTATGCAATGACGTCATCTCCTGACTTTATATTTGCTGGTTCCCGGTACAGCTCATAAATAAGCGAACGTGTTTCCAAAACAAAAACGAGAAATAGCTTAGACAGTATAATTTTGAAAACTATATGAGAAATGTTCTGTTAAATATTTTGGACTTAATTTGAATGGATGCCATTGCTGCCTTAGGCAGCAATGACTTACAATTAACTTAAATCCAAAAGTATTTAACAAAATATTTTATTTTATTTTGGAAAACGTTATTTGTGGTCTGTACTCTAGCGGCATAAAGCATGTCCTATAGCTCATAAGCAATATTTAGTTACTTTTCTTAAACAACGAATCGTCATCTTCTAGCCTTAGAAAGCATATCATTTAACTACTAACCAGTATTTCATTACCAGTGTTTGATGTTCCATAAGTTTGATTTGTTTTATTACTCCCAGGTCTCAATGTGACATATGGGGAACATGTATAGAACCAATACACAGCTATACATTGTTCTCAGTATTGTAACTATTATTATTATTATTATTATTATTATTATTATTATTATTATTATTATATATCATCATTATTATAAATATTATAGATATTAACGAAAATTACAGTCTGAGTTAGAGTTTAAACTCATGACACAAATATGTTGTTATTTTACTAAATAAATATATGTATAATATTAATATGTAGTTGTTTCAACATATTTTGGACGTTAGTGTACAACATTAGGACATGGTAGCTTTCAATATTCTTATCATTATTATAGTGGCAGCAACAGTAGTGATTTGTAGTGGTAGTAGCAGCAGCAGCAGCAGCAGCAGCAGCAGCAGCAGCAGCAGCAGCAGCAGCAGCAGTAGTAGTTACTGCATATTGTATTTACCTAAAATGCCCTACTATTTTTCGTATAAATGTACATAATTTGCTTAGCAGTGATAGTTTGTTACTTGATAAAAGACAGCCATAGTTATAGTAGTTAGGTTTGATCCGGTAGTATTTCACTCCATTATGATCGGTTAGTAAGATAGCCATAACCAGGGTTCGGTATTCCAAAAGGCAACCTCGTCCTGATCGGTTAGAAGGCACTAGTATGAGAGCCATAACCAGTAGATGACACTTATTTGGTATATGCGCGCGCGTGTGCACGTGTTGTGAATTAAGGCCAAATATGTAAGCATGTTGAATCGAGTTGTGCTCGTGCCTCGCCCCCACCCCCCACTAGTTGCGGGGAGTGGGGAAGCAGACGTTCCTTCAATCATGACCTTGAGGGCGATGCATATACTCATATTCACCCCCCCCCGCCCCAATATCTAGTCTTCCCCGATAACAGCGCCAGTCATTCCAGTTGTAAATCCTCAAAAAGAGTCTTCTGTTGCTCTACTAAATGACATCCGCATGTTATTTAGTTCCTATTCACCCCAAGAAATGCAGGAGAAGGCATCCAGAATTCAGAATTCTCCGCGCGGGCAGGGTGTGGCGGGGAAGACCCCCGAACCCGCTCCCCCACACGCTATGTGTCCCCCAAACAAAAATTTCATTCCGGCACCACTGCTCACTCCAGCAAAACAAAGCATTCTTTATTTTACCTACCTTATGTCAAATTAAATGTCTAATTTACCTATACAGATTATTTTCCAGCATCCACCATGTACCACCTGCTATCGTATGTACCATTGTCCGTCTGTGTTTGCCTGACAGGTCGCTGTTCGCCTCCACGGCATAGTTGTGGCGAGGGGATGTGCATACACCAGACTCTGGTTTGTAATGGCGTGGCTAACTGTGAGGATCGGTCTGACGAACATGATTGCGTCAACGGAGCTAAAAGTGAGTGATAAACAGAAACAAGCCTTGCATAGTCCATAACGGCGGCTCAATGGACCTTTCCATTTTTAGCTATACCTCGCCCATCTCTGTCTAACCTCCACCCACACCTCGCTCGTGCTGGGATCGATCAATCTCTGATCTCTCTGACTATAAATTTCCAAAAAACTATACAGGTAAGCTGTTGAATATTTTGAAACTAATTTGACTGGGCGCTGTTGCTGCCTATAATACAGCCTGTTTATTAAGTACTAGATACATACAATTCGTACAACGTGTCGAACTATTAAGAGTTAAAGACGGGCCGTATAGAATCAGTTATGACGTAATGATTATGACGTCATCCTACACGCAGCTTAGCTGATTATTACGTATGATGTTTGGAAAAATTAATTAAAGTCCCACATTCACAAATGTGATCGATCACATGAGTATATATATGCTTGAAATATACCACGTGGTACCTGATGTCACAATCAGAAATCAATTATTGCCAGATCCGATCTATCATGGAAACATTTGCTTCCAAGATGTCACGTAATAGCTGACGTCATAATCAAATATCAATGTTTCGCACATTCGATTCCCCATGAATGCATATGCATCAAAGATGACATGTAATTGCTGACGTCACACTCAAATACGCCTATCAATTATTGTCAGATCTGAGCTGTCATGGAAACATATGCTTCAAAGATGTCACGTGGTAGCTGATGGTACATAAAATAACAACAAACAATTATTCCGAGATCCGATCTGTAACCATATTCTTTAAAAGGTTAAATGCGGTAACTGACATTACAGTCCAATTATAGGCCTATCAATTCGACAAAAAATGTTATACGACTAATTTCTGAATGAACCTTTCCAGTTTTATCTATGCCACGCCCACATCTAGCTCAGCTCCACCCACACCTCGCTCGTGTTGTGATCGATCGATCTCTGATCTCCCTGCCTATCAATTTCCAGAAAACTATACAGGTAAGCTGTTGAATATTTTGAAACCAATTTGACTGGGTACTGTTGCTTCCTATTAAATAGCAAAGACATGCAATTCGTACAATGTGTCGGACTATTAAGCATTTAAGATGGACTAAATCAAGTCATTCATGCTGTAATTGATTATGACCTCATCCTACTCGTCAAGTAGTTGAGTGTGACGTCGTATGCTGGATGGATAAACAGGAAAGGGCCATTGTATGACTTTTTGAGTACCAATGTGATTGTAAAGAATGTAAGGAGCATGAAACTCCAGTTAGTGGATAATTTTCTCAAATCCACTTTAATTGCTGAAAAATTGTATGCGTGAGGATAGGTTATTGCTAGTAATGGCAACCATCTGTGTTAAAATCTGATCATAGACTCGATTAAAATCATTCTTTTGTATACAAAATGAGCGGCGAATAGCTAAAACTGGTTTCACAGATTCTTTCCCCCATTCATTTCTCTCTCATCCTCACCGCTCTCTCCACTTCCACCACCCTATCCCATTCCCTCTCTCTCTCTCTCTCTCTCTCTCTCTCTCTCTCTCTCTCTCTCTCTCTCTCTCTCTCTCTCGCTCGCTCCCTCTCTCCCCCTCCCTCCCCTCCTCTCTCTCTCTCTCTCTCGCTCTCTCTCTCTCTCTCTTTCTCTCTCTCTCTCGCTCTCTCTCTCTCTCTCTCTCTCTCTCTCTCTCTCTCCTCTCTCTCTCTCTCTCTCTCTCTCTCTCTCTCTCTCTCTCAACTGCTACTGATCTGGAAGGTACACCATCAATTTCAGTCAATTCGTGGGTGTGTGAGACGGGTGGTTGAAAGCTGGTCTGATGAAGAGGAATTTTGCTGGTCTAGTGGTACAGCACTCGCCTCCCAAACGCTAGGCGGATGGTGCCGCATAATTCCCATGGTTCGAACTGGGGTTCGAAAATTTAAAAGGGTAAAAATTACATTCCAGATGATGAAGGAGCGAAAATCCTAGTGCCAGTGCGTCATCAATGACAGGGTTCATAGAACAAATGCGTGACCATAATAAAAACTACTACTACTACTACTACTACTACTACTACTACTACTACTACTACTACTACTACTACTACTACTGCTACTGCCACTGCAATTACGATATTAATCCTGTGATTTTGTTATGTTTAGGTACTGGTAAGCCAATCATCGCCCCTACTCATGCCATAATTTTGGGTGCCATTGGTGGTGTCTTCCTCACCGTGGTTCTGTTATCCATCTGCGTGACGTGTCAACAGCGACGACGGGAGAAAAATAAATCCGGCAAGGCTAAGGATGGAACATGCCCACATCAAAATGGTCATGAGAGGAAGGGGAGTAAAGCTCATTCGCGCACGTGCCCTCGTAGATCAAGTGAAAGATCACCTACAAGTGGATCATTATCCAATGGCGTGATCCCTTCACATCGACATCAGAGCATAAGCATGAGTCCTCCCGGAAGTCCTGGTGCTCATAGTCATCACTATGTAGGTCAACATCCGGGTTACAATGGTGGTACAATACGGGCTGAGATACATAGATCTCAGTCACAAGCACAACCACATCAGCAGCAACCATTTCGCCATGTTCCGCAGCGGTCCGGTAGTGTTACTGGAGAAGGCAAGTCACCTTCAGTTGAAGGCAAGTCACCTTCAGAGATGGATATTTCTGAACAGATGTCAGATTCCGGAAACTATAAACGCTTTCAGATTACAGACTACTTTTCAACAGAGGACCCAGATCGGATGATTCCATCTCCAGTGCCCTCAGTTGCTAGCAGAAATTCTGAAGTATTTTTTAATCGTTATAATCATTCACCTAAATCCCCGGATAGGTTGCGGTACTACGGTCGCAGTCCCGTGACACATGATGGCCTCATGCACAGTCCGGGACATTTATCCGGGAACAACTCATTGAATAAACATTTCTTGACAATCCCAGGTCGGTTCCAAGCAAAGAACAGCCCCACAGCCTTGTCACCATTGAATGTGCCCCTCCCACCTCCACCTTATGCTGACGATAGCCGCATCAGCTCATTCCGGGGTGATACTTTGCCACCGGAAGAACCGTTAGTATGGTACAGGCACAATCAGCAATCGTGAGATTACCAAATGTGATGGATGGTCGGGGATATCTCGTTACAAATACAGTGAATCTCACTGTGTCTATTGCTTTGGCTTGGTGCACAGTCTAGCCTGTTTGATGGATAGCTCTTCTTGCCCAAAGATGACAGTCATTTAAGGTTGTCAAAATGCCGTTTATCTAAGAGAGGTATCACGTAATGGACAATTGTTTATGCAAGGTGGCTTGTAATAAGAGACAATATGCCTCGATGGAACATAGCTTGGTGCTCCACTCCTTGTCAAGTAAACGTTACCTGGATTTTGTGACTGATGGTAATTTGAGTTTTTGAGATTATTATCTTGATTGTGTCGCTATTTTCTAGATTAAACTCCAAAACAAGGTGCAATTTCAAGTTATTTGTCTATGCAAAATGAAATACATGTAATAAACCTATTTTCTCAATGATAGTGTAGTGTATATGTGTGTGTGCGCATGCGCGATGTTATGTGCACCTTAAGCTGGCAATCTTGTGATATAACGGTATGTTCTCACACGAGGAACAAACTATAACAATGATTGATAAGTATTTATATTGTTTTTAAAAATATAAAACATAATTTAATTACATACATTGTGTAGTGTGCAAGCACGCGCCATACAGCATTGCACATGACAGTGTTTGAGAGTGCAAACCATTGTTAATCTATGATTCAGTGTCTAGATTATTGATCAGCTTTGATTCAACGTAACTCCCTAGAGTGAGACTTCATCGATTAATCTTGATCCTACATTTAATACGATTTGCAAGACAGACTCGTCAATTGATCTGGATAAAACCTGATTTGGTACAATAAGATTGGCGAGATTGATATGGAACAAAGTACAATAGGGTTTTTTCCATTGACCGAGAGTAGCATGGAACTCGATTACCGGAGGGAACTACTATCATCGGTCAAGGTTACAACGTGGAACTGTCAATGTTAACGTGGATGTATGCACTGAATTAGCAAATGCCATAGTCTTCCAGCTAGAGGTACTACCACTACTACTACTAATACTACTACTACTACTACTACTACTACTACTACCACTACCACTACTACTACTACTACTACTACTACTACTACTACTACTACTACTACTACTACTACTACTACTACTACTACTACTACTACTACTACTACTACTACTACTACTACTACTACTACTACTACTACTACTACTACTACTACTACTACTACTACTACTACTACTACTACTACTACTACTACTACTACTACTACTACTACCACTACCACTACCACCGCCACCGCCATCACCGCCGCCGCCGCCGCCGCTGCCGCCGCCAACGCCTCCGCCAACGCCTCCGCCGCCGCTGTTGCTGCACAGTGGTGATATTATTATAATAATCGTCAGCAAAATACATACACCTATTGTGCATATTAACCCTTTAAACTCTGAATTCAGGGAATCCCAATTTCAAATTAGGAATCTCAATTATACAGGTAATTGTACCGGTAAGCTGTTGAATATTTTGAAATCAATTTGACAGGAACCTGTTGCTGCTAGAGGCAGCAACGTGTTCCTGTAAAATTAATTTCAAAATGTTCAACACGGTATTTATTAAATCGTCATTTATTTTGATTTTGAACCCCAAAGGGTTAATTTGCTTATCGCTGAGTGATAGCTACGTGGACATGTCAAACAGTGTATCCGTGGACAGCTGCTTGAGCACCTGGATCTTTGTTTTTCTGAAGGACATTTGATTAATCAAGTGAAAGTGATCTTCTATGAGACGGATATTTGTGTGTATTATATAGTCATTGTTATGGTATTCGTACATTGTTATATATTGTGTACGTTGTTGACTCCTTTCAACCAGATAAGAAAAATTGTTCACCACATATATTTTATAATATTGAATGCTTAGAAAGGAACAAAAAGACCTTGCTGTCAAAGTAGAGTAAACCTCCTCAACATAATGCTAGCTTCTTTGCGCTAAACCTTTCAAAGCGAAGCCGAACAAAAGAGGAATTCGTAGTAGTCTTGAGGAATGTCCATTTATAAGCCAAGAGAATACTATTTTTGAATATTTATCACTGGAATGACTGGCTCGATAGCCGATCAGGTCAACCCAAAGGTTGTAGAAAAGTTAACTAGCAAACCATAAATCCTACCAAGACTACGCCGGAGCTATGATTAGTGACGACGCCTCTGCAAATAACAAACGTCTCTGGCAAGTCATCCAGTGGAGGTAATGCGACAACTTGGGAACTGCGCCACCCCTTTCGAATGAGATCATACACAGCGAGCCAGCTATTAAGGCTATTAAAGCCGAGCCCATATACAACCAGTTTGCGCAGTCTTTAGCGTAGAGAACAAATCAGATATTCCCACTGCACGTGAACCACGACAGACTGCCAGGGACACAATTAAGGTGACTGTAAACTGCGTTGAAAAGCTGCTGAATGGTCTCAACCCCACAAAGCTAGTGGACCAGATTGTATTTCAACACTAGCCCTAAAACACTTGCAACCGAAATAGCTCCAACATTAACAGCACTATTCCAACGATGCCTAGACGAAGGTACCATGCCATAAGACTTGAGATTTGCCCATTTCACTCCACTCCTAAAGAAATGCTTCAGTAATGACCCGGTCAACTACAGACTGATCTCATTAATATCCATCTTCAGTAAACTGATGGAACACATGGTCCGCCATAGCATAGCATCGCACCTTGACCGTTACAACACCATCACGGACTGCCAATTCGGATTTCACAAAAAACCGACCCTGCCAATCACAACTAATATCTGCGACAACTGACATCGCAACAGCGAAAATGACCAAAGAGATGTAGTACTTCTTGACTTCTCTAACAGGCATTTGAGAAAGTAGTCCACCAACGTCTTCTGGTTAAACGCGACAATCTTGGCATACGAAACAGAACCAACGATTGGATAGAAAGTCTCCTCACAAATCGTACACAGCAAGTTATCCTAACGTTTTGTCCAAACTAGTTGCAGTTACCTCATGTGCGCCACAGGGTGCAGTACTCGGCCCCTCTT
Organism: Chaetoderma sp. LZ-2023a; assembly: GCA_034401795.1. Taxonomy (NCBI): domain Eukaryota; kingdom Metazoa; phylum Mollusca; class Caudofoveata; order Chaetodermatida; family Chaetodermatidae; genus Chaetoderma; species Chaetoderma sp. LZ-2023a. The sequence goes on from CM067367.1 coordinate 125,221,668, forward strand.
GTTTATGATGTACATAAATGACATACAACAGTCAGTCAAAGTGAATCTCTGCCTCTTCGTGACGACATAGTGCTTTCACATAGACTCGCTACTGTTGCTGATGCCGAAGGTCTCCAACGTAACCTCGACAGCCTGCAAAGCTGGGAGAAGAAATGGCTAATGGAATTCAATGCACCAAATTGTCTTGTGCTCGCCATCAGCAGAACGTGCAACCCCATCCAGCATGAATACAAGATCCGTGGTCACTCACTAGAAAATCCAGCTTCAGCTAGATACCTCGGGGTCACCATCACCCATGGCCTAACCTGAGGAAAACATATCAGCAGCATCACAGCAAAGGCTAACTGTGTTTGTGTATTCCTTCATCGTAGCCTCAAAGATCGCACCCAGAACATCAAATCCTGCTCGCTACACCTCACTAGTTATACCACTGCTTGAGTACTCCTAGTCAATCTGAGATCCACACCAAGGAAATCATATAAGGAGAATCGACATGGTCCAAGGTCGAGCTACAGGATCTGTTGCAAATAACTAGCGTGACAGAGGTGATGAGACAGCTCAAGTGGAACAACATGCAGTCCAGAAGTCAAGACAACAAAGTCACTCTACTGTACAAGTTTGTGAATGACTCGGTTGGTCAGAACAAGGGGGAGGGGCGGCGAAGTAAAGTTTCTCACCCCCAGATAATTCATAGAAGCTCGACGTCACTCATTCCTATTGTAGCCATCCGTCTCTGGAACACACCATGAAAACTACAGTCGACCTGCCGTCCTCCAAACTGGGACTACATGCAAACTGCCCCTAAGAACATAAGGGAATTGTTTTTAATTGGGAATACATGGACTTTTACCCTCATCCAGACTGCCGCAGCGCACGGTGACACGTAATAATGTTTTTGCAAGATTCTGTGCTTTAAATAGAAGAAGAAGTGGGGGTAAATTAAAGAAAATAGTATTCTTTTGTCCTGAACATGCGATAAGCGAATATTTTTATTTTCTTGATCAAATCTAGCTGTAAAGCCTGCTTTAGACAAAGTAGACTTTGACACAGTGTTCGAGTTGAAAGTGGTTGAATGTAATTTGACTTAAATTCTCTATGCAGATGTGACGTCGGTAATTATTTAAATCATGTAACTTATGCAATTTGTCTCACACACACACCGCACGCACGCACGTACGCAAGCACGCACGCACGTACGCACGCACGCACGCACGCACGCACGCACGCACGCACGCACGCACGCACGCACGCACGCACGCACGCACGCACGCACGCACGCACGCACGCACGCACGCACGCACGCACGCACGTGTATACATTAAAACAAGCACGAAAGAAAGCATACACATTATCACATACAAGGAAGCATACACATCATCACATACAAGGAAGCACACACATCGTCAATTACAAGGAAGCATACACATCGTCACATACAAGGAAGCATACACATCGTCACATACAAGGAAGCGCACACATCATCACATACAAGGAAGCACACACACATTGTCACATACAAAGACGCACGCACGCACGCACGCACGCACGCACGCACGCACGCACGCACGCACGCACGCACGCACGCACGCACGCACGCACATCGTCACATACAAGGAAACACACACATCATCACATACAAGGAAGCACACACACCACCACATACGAGGAAGTACACACATCGTCACATACGAGGAAACACACACACATCATCACATACGAGGAAGCACACACATCACCACATACGTGGAAACACACACATATCATCACATACGAGGAAACACACACATCGTCACATACGAGGAATCACACATCATCATCATATACGAGGAAACACACACATCATCACATACGAGGAAGCACACACATCACCACATACGAGGAAACACACACATATCATCACATACGAGGAAACACACACATCGTCACATACGAGGAATCACACATCATCATCATATACGAGGAAACACACACATCATCACATACGAGGAAGCACACATCATCATCAGCATATACGAGGAAACACACACACACATCATCACATACGAGGATGCACACACATCATCACATACGAGGAAGCACACACATCACCACATACGTGGAAACACACACATATCATCACATACGAGGAAACACACACATCGTCACATACGAGGAATCACACATCATCATCATATACGAGGAAACACACACATCATCACATACGAGGAAGCACACATCATCATCAGCATATACGAGGAAACACACACACACATCATCACATACGAGGATGCACACACATCATCACATACGAGGAAACACACACATCATCATCATATACGAGGAAACACACACACACACACATCATCACATACGAGGATGCACACACACATCATCACATACGAGGAAGCACACACATCATCACATACGAGGAAGCACACACATCATCACATACGAGGAAGCACACAGACATCATCGCATACGAGGAAACACACACATCATCACATACGAGGAAGCACACACATCATCATCATATACGAAGAAGCACACACATCATCACATACGAGGAAGCACACACACATCATCACATACGAGGAACACACACATCATCATCACATACGAGGAAGCACACACATCATCACATACGAGGAAGCACACACATCATCATCACATACGAGGAAGCACACACATCATCACATACAAGGAAGCATACACATCGTCACATACAAGGAAGCATACACATCGTCACATACAAGGAAGCGCACACATCATCACATACAAGGAAGCACACACACATTGTCACATACAAAGACGCACGCACGCACGCACGCACGCACGCACGCACGCACGCACGCACGCACGCAGGCAGGCACGCACGCACGCACGCACGCACGCACGCACATCGTCACATACAAGGAAACACACACATCATCACATACAAGGAAGCACACACACCACCACATACGAGGAAGTACACACATCGTCACATACGAGGAAACACACACACATCATCACATACGAGGAAGCACACACATCACCACATACGTGGAAACACACACATATCATCACATACGAGGAAACACACACATCGTCACATACGAGGAATCACACATCATCATCATATACGAGGAAACACACACATCATCACATACGAGGAAGCACACACATCACCACATACGAGGAAACACACACATATCATCACATACGAGGAAACACACACATCGTCACATACGAGGAATCACACATCATCATCATATACGAGGAAACACACACATCATCACATACGAGGAAGCACACATCATCATCAGCATATACGAGGAAACACACACACACACATCATCACATACGAGGATGCACACACATCATCACATACGAGGAAGCACACACATCACCACATACGTGGAAACACACACATATCATCACATACGAGGAAACACACACATCGTCACATACGAGGAATCACACATCATCATCATATACGAGGAAACACACACATCATCACATACGAGGAAGCACACATCATCATCAGCATATACGAGGAAACACACACACACATCATCACATACGAGGATGCACACACATCATCACATACGAGGAAACACACACATCATCATCATATACGAGGAAACACACACACACACACATCATCATATACGAGGATGCACACACACACATCATCACATACGAGGAAGCACACACATCATCACATACGAGGAAGCACACACATCATCACATACGAGGAAGCACACAGACATCATCGCATACGAGGAAACACACACATCATCACATACGAGGAAGCACACACATCATCATCATATACGAAGAAGCACACACATCATCACATACGAGGAAGCACACACACATCATCACATACGAGGAACACACACATCATCATCACATACGAGGAAGCACACACATCATCACATACGAGGAAGCACACACATCATCATCATATACGAGGAAACACACACATCATCATCACATACTAGGAAGCACACACATCATCACATAAGAGGAAGCACACACATCATCACATACGAGGAAGCACACACATCATCATCATATACGAGGAAACACTCACATCATCATCACATACGAGGAAGCACACACATCACATAAGAGGAAGCACCCACATTCATCACATACGAGGAAGCACCCACATCATCATCATCATAAACGAGGAAACACACACATCATCATCACATACGAGGAAGCACACTCACATCATCACATACGAGGAAGCACACGCATCATCACATACGAGGAAGCACACACATCATCATCATATACGAGGAAGCACACACATCATCATCATATACGAGGAAGCACACACATCATCATCATATACGAGGAAGCACACACATCATCATCATATACGAGGAAACACACACATCATCATCACATACGAGGAAGCACACACACACCATCACATAAGAGGAAGCACACACATCACATAAGAGGAAGCACACACATCATCATCATATACGAGGAAACGCACACATCATCATCACATAAGAGGAAGCACACACATCACATACAAGGAAGCACACACATCGTCACCTACACAGACACGAATTTATGTGTGCATACTCACTCACACAGCATAAATAGGCACATGTGCATGCACGCACGTACGCACGCACGCGCGCAAGCATGCGCGCACATGCACACGTACACATACATACCCGCACGCATTCCCTCCAAAATTATGGTATGCATTGAGTCAGCGATTCCGCTTTCAGATGAGATATTGCATGGTGTGATCTAAGGGCATGACCTCATTTTGTGACCTGATGGCGTGACCTCATGGTGTGACCTGATGGCATGACCTCATTGTGTGACCTCATGACATGACGTCATGGTGTGACCTGATGGCATGACCTCATGGTGTGACCTGATGGCATGACCGTGTTGTGTGACCTGATGGCATACTCTCATGGCATAACTTGACGATGTGACCTGATGTGTGACCTGATGGTGTGACCTGATGGCATAACCTAATGGCATGACCTGATGGCGTGACCTGATGGTGGGACCTTATGGTGTGACCTGATGGTGTGTCCTGACGGAGTGACCTGATGATGTGATCTGATTGTGTGATCTGCTGGCATGACCTGGGGTGTAATCTGATGGCATGACCTAATGGCATGACCTGATGGTGTGACCTGATGGCATGACCTGATGGTGTGATCTGATATTGTGCCCTGATGGTGTGACCTCATCGTGTGACCTTTGCTGTTGTTTTTCTTGCTGCTGATAGCTCAGAGCCTAAATGTGATGATTCCACGGAAAGCCATACATGTGAAACACAACATACATTTTCCCTGACAACTAACCAGTATTAAGAGACCACCTGGTGACCACATGTTGTCTCTCGCTGGGGTTGCTGTTTAATACAAGTTTTAGTACATCATGTTAACTACAAATTGTCTCTCGCTGAGGTTGCTGTTTAATACAAGATTTAGTACATCATGTTAACTACACAACGCCAACCCCGAGATAAAACACCCGATCTTTCTGCATTGCTGCCTTGTCTGATACCTGCTATATGTAATTACAACTGTTCTTTCATACAATAACTGTGGTGTTAAGGATTTTGTTATTCCGCTTTCTTACTCCGCCATTGTTATTGATTTGCAAGGACGTGTGCTGCTAGATGGAGCGTTATGCGGCATGTATTATGTATGCTTGTTTAGACGACACTTGAGGGCAGACAGCAGCTGATGTGCCAACCACTGGCCAGAGCCAACAATAATGTCATCCCCTTGACAACCATAAGTCCAATTCCAAGATTGCCATTCGTGTAACATGTGAAATATCTTAAACTAATTTAATTTGTATGGAAGCTTTCGATATCACATGTAGCAACACTTGCCAGTGAAATAGATGAATCCAGTCCCGCTGTCAATTATATGACGTCATAATCAAATACGTCACATGTAGGCTGACGTCATAATTAATTACGTAATGAATGATGTGATTAAATCCGGCGTTGTCAAGCTGTACGAATTATATGTCTTTATTATTTAATAAGCATTCTGTTGAATGTTTTGAAACTAATTTGACTGGGCGGCTGTTGCTGCGATAGGCAGCAATAGCGCCCAGTTAAATTAGTTTCAAAATATTCAACAGCTTAGTTGTATAGTTTTCTGGAAATTAAGTTTCAGAGAGAGACACGGACACAGCGTGGATGATGGAGCTTAGCTAGAGTTGGGCGGGTATACCTAAAACTGGATTCCTCCATTGTACTAAGATGTTCAGCATGGTGTTTATGATGTTGTAAATGTTGTTTCGTATTCTGTTTTCTGCGCTCAGAGGCTTATTGACAAGATAGGCGGTGCGTTTGTGTGTAGAGGGGGGGGGGGGGGCAGTGTGAAGAATAGATTCACACACCATTGTCTGTGCAAGTGTCACGCACAACAGCCCACGTGATCATTGACTCGTCTCGGGTGCCAACGCAATCCAACTTTTGACCCCCTGTGTCTCTGGTTCGCTTGGCTAATGTCCCAGAATGCAATTGTAATGAGATAAAATCCTGTGATTGGTTCTAACACGCCGATGACTGGCTGGTAATTCTCTATAATATAATTGAATAAAGAACATTCAGAGACTAGCCTAATTGTCCCAGTCTGTAGACATTCAGCAATTCCTCTGTGCAATGTTTCCTCATATCAGGGTTTATGACGAATGTATGTGTGAATATGCACGATCTTAGCCATTCGGGACCGGTTTTTAAACATTTTAAATTTGTCCACGCGATCTGATTGATTGGTCTGTTAGTCATTTGTTAGTTTCGTTGGTTTGTTGGTCGGTCGGTCAGTCAGTCGGTCGGTCTGTCAGTTGGACAGTCAGTCATCGGTTTGTCAGTCAGTCGATCAGTCAGTTAGTTGGTTGATCAGTCGCTCAGTCGTTGTGTTGGTCGGTCTGTCGATTGGTCAGTCACTCGATTGCTCAGTCAGTTAGTCGGTTGGTATGTCACTCGCTGTATTGGTCGGTTGGTCGGTCGGTCGGTATGTCGGTCGGTCGGTCGGTCAGTCGGTCGGTCGGTCGATTGATCAGTAAGTTGGTCGGTTGGTCCGTCACTCGCTGAGTTCATGTGTCTGTTGGCCGGTCTGTCTGTCAGTCATTCAGTAGGTCAGTCGATCTGTCGGTCATTCAGTCTGTCGGTTGGTCGGCCAGTTAATTAGTTAGTTGGTCGCTCTCTGCCTGGTTTAGTTGGTTGGTCGATCTGTCTTGCGGTCATCAGTTAGGTCGCTCAGTCGTTGGCCACTCGGTCGATTGATTCTAATATTCTGATACAATTCAAGACTGATTGATTGTTTCCAGGTATGTTAATTATCTGTGCACTTCTATTGGAAGAGTCTATCATAATCCTATGTTGATTGACTCGGCTTGCTGGTACATGATAGATTATAGGTAATTAGCGGCGTTGCTCCTAGGCCGAGTCAGTGATATATCTGAGTAATAAGACAGCCCATTCATTATATATGTGGCACTAAACATGCTGTTGTTTATGCTAGATAACGCATTTAGCTGATGGATAGACTGGTCAGTTAGGAGGGTATCGCTGCCCATCAGTAATTGTATCTACGGTGTATGCAAAATTAGTATTCACCCACACCCACCCACCACCTCCGTGATAGTAAGTGATCTAATCAATACAATCTCACCAAACGCGTAAGTCTGTTCGACCGACGGCTGTTAGAACCACATGAAGCTACTGTCCAACCGACGGCTGTTAGAACCACAGGAAGCCACTGATCAACTGACGGCTGGTAAGACCACAAGAAGCCACTGCCAAATCGACGGCTGTTATAACCAGAAGAAGCCACTGATCAACTGACGGCTGTTAGGACAACAAGAAGCCACTGATCAACTGACGGCCGTTAGGAACACAAGAATCTACTGTCAAACCGACGGCTGTTAGGACCACAAGAAGACACTGCCCAACCGACGGCTGTTAGAACCACAAGAAGCCGATGTCCAACCGACGGTTATTAGAAAGCACACGAATGTGCAGCCACACAAGCCTATGGATGAATCCACTTTTAGCTCTACCCCACCCATCCTTATATACGCTCCACCCATGCTTTGCCCGTATCGAACAATTTCCAGAAAGCTAATCAGGTAAGGTGTTGAATATTTTGGAACTAATTTGACTGCGTACGGTTGCTGCCTTTGACAACAACGCCCAGACAAATTAGTTTCTAAATATCCAACAGCAGTTTTATTAAATGGTAAAGACATACAATTCGTACAACCTGGCGGACTATTACGCGTGTAAGACGGGCTAAGTCAAGACATTCATGACGTAACTGATTATACCGTCATCCTGCATGTGACGTAGTTGACTATGATTAACAAAGCAACGTCATTCCTCAATCTAATAATGCAGCATATGGCTATTTAAAGACGGAACATAGAAGCATCTCCATGACGAAGACGGAACACAGAAACATCTCCATGACGAAGACGGAACATAGAAGCATCTCCATGACGAAGACGGAACATAGAAGCATCTCCATGACGAAGACGGAACACAGAAACATATCCATGACGAAGACGGAACATAGAAGTATCTCCATGACGAAGACGGAACACAGAAACATCTCCATGACGAAGACGGAACATAGAAGCATCTCCATGACGAAGACGGAACACAGACACATCTCCATGACGAAGACGGAACATAGAAGCATCTCCATGACGAAGACGGAACATAGAAGCATCTCCATGACGAAGACGGACCATAGAAGCATCTCCATGACAAAGACACAAACACAAAGAGGCAAACGCTAACCATGTCAGACAATCGACAGAACGTTAGACATAAACTCAGGCTTCAGTCGTCATATATCAAATTGATAGACAGAATTTCAGGCTTCGGTCGTCATATCAAATTATTAGACGTATGCCAACTGCCATAATACGTAGTAACATAGTTTCAAACCTGGAAGAACATTGTTATGTTTATATGTGTCAAGTCATTGTTGGAATTGGCAATGGCCAAGAGGGATTACCAACCATCATATATGGTTTCACTAATGACAGTGACCGGCCTTGTGGGGCGAGAATAATAATGATGTTGATACATCCCATTCCTCTATAGGTTCTATGACAAGAGAATCAGTCCTTAGCAAGCACGTTGTTGATACATCCTACTATAGTCTGCATGACGAGAGAATCAGTCCTTAACAAGCACGTTGTTGATACATCCTACTATAGTCTGCATGACGAGAGAATCAGTCCTTAGCAAGCAAGTTGTCGATATATCCTACTATAGTCTCTATGGCGAGAGAATCAGTCCTTAGCAAACACGTTGTTGATACATCCTTTACAGAATCGGTCCTTAGCAAGCTGTTGTCGGTACATCCTACTATAGTCTCTATGGTGATAGAATCTGTCCTTAGCAGGCACGTTGTTGATACAACCTACTATAGTCCCTATGATAACAGAATCAGTCCTTAGCAAACACATTGCCGATACATCCTACTATAGCCTCTATGACGACAGAATCTGTCCTTAGCAAGCACGTCGATACATCCTACTATGGTCTCTATGGCGAGAGAATCGGTCCATAGCAACCACGTTGTTGATACATCCCATCCCTCTATAGGCTCTATGACGAGGGAACAAGTCCTTAGCAAGCACGTTGTTGATACATCCTACTATAGTCTCTATGACAAGAGAATTGGTCCTTAGCAACCATGTTGTCGATACATCCTACTATGGTCGCTATGACGAGCGAATCAGTCCTTAGCAACCACGTTGTTGATACATCCCATCCCTCTATAGGCTCTATGACGAGGGAACAAGTCCTTAGCAAGCACGTTGTTGATACATCCTACTATAGTCTCTATGACGAGAGAATCGGTCCTTAGCAACCACGTTGTCGATACATCCTACTATAGACTCTATGACTTGAGAATCAGTCATTAGCAACCACGTTGTTGAAACATCCTACTATAGTCTCTATGATGAGAGAATCAGTCATTAGCAAGCACGTCGATACATCCTACTATAGTCTCTATGACGAGAGAATCGGTCCATAGCAACCACGTTGTCGATACATCCTACTAGGGTCTCTGTGACAAGAGAATATGTCCTTAGCAACCACGTTGTCGATACATCCTACTATAGTCTCTATGACGAGAGAATCAGTCCTTAGAAACCACGTTGTCGATACATCCTACTATAGATTCTCTGACAAGAGAATCAGTCATTAGCAGCCACGTTGTTGAAACACATGCGCGTCTATATGTCCTACTATAGTCTCTATGACGAGGTTTTTTTGTGAATAACATTTATGAATGGGCGGTAGCATTAAAATGGGTTGACCTTGGAGCCTTTTGAAACGCATCGACAAAATCAATAAATTCATGAAATACAAAGGAGAATATGGTCAATGTTAATGTTATTAATATTTTGAAAATTAATTAAATGGGAAGCTGCTGCCAACTGTGGTTACGTGAAAGGGTTGTATTGAAATTGGAACACCTGTTCCGGGGTAAAATCTGTATGGCCCTAGTTGGAACACCTGTTCCGGGGTAAAATCTGTATGGCCCTAGATAAGCCCAGTGTTGTATAATGGGCATACACATCTTTGTTAGCACCGCCATGGAATAGATCTGCCAGGAAATTAAATAAAGTCTGTTGTGGGATGTATCTGTTGCAACATAATATAGCCAGATTATGTATTTATAGCATGCTCTCGTGTCTATCCATGCATACTCTATCGAGGGATGTGATCAAAGTTAATGGTATCGGTGCAAGCTGAATGTGTTTTGGGAAATAACATATTCATAGATCGTCATTTAACCGTTGCAACAACACATTCCTGAAAAAACGTAAACCCTTTACAATGTATAGCATAATCCGTTGAATATTTTGAAATTAATATGACTGGAAGCTGTTGCTGCCGTAGGTCCTTCGGCAGCAACGGCTTTCAGTCATATTAATTTCAAAATATTCAACAGATTTTCTGTTTTGTCTAGAGATTGAGATACAAGGAATGTATCAGTGAAAGAGTTAATGTTGTTTGTGACAGAGGACATGACATCCGTTAGCTCATGTTTAACTGGTCTGCAGTGCCTTGCATTGTACACGAAGCTTCTGCTGGTGTGATTCTGAAACAGCGACAACAGATGCACATCCAGTGCTGTTGAGTGAGCCGAGGTCTGCATCTAACGCCATCATGGAATGCACCAAATGTGACGAATAAAGAAATATTGTCTCCTCTTGCATGCCGTTTAGTTGTCATGGTAAAGGCATTTGGGGGTCGGAAAATGATAGATCTTTTAAGCAGATCACGCAGTATCACAAATCACAATCTGGTGAAGACTCAACCAGAATTAGAGATGTGCTTCTTCTTTTCATTGCTTTATTCACTTTGCTATGTAGAGTGAATATTGCAGAACAGTGCTGAGATGAACTGTAGACATACAAACATCCGCGGTATGTCTGGGTGGGGGAAACATATCGCTTGAATAACTCCGACCAGTTTCGCTTAGGTGGTCTCAGTTACTGAATTGTTGGCAATAGACAAGTACAGTCTGAATGTATGGATCCGGTTTGTCACTCAAGTATATGACATCATAACCAATTACGTCACATACATGCTGACGTCACTATCAAAATGCGTAATGAATAACGCATGTAGCTCCGTCATTAACAACATGTCAGCTGTACGAATTGTGTGGATTTGATAGACTTACTATTTAATAAACATTGTGTTAAATATTTTGAAACAAATTTGACTGGGAGTTGTTGCTGTCATAGGCAGCAACAGCACACAGTGAAATTAGTTTTAAAAATTTACAACAGCTTACCTGGTATATTTACCTTGCTATTGAGATTCTGGTAATTCAGGCTTCGATCGATTCCAGCGCGTGTAAAACAAGGGTGAAGCTGAGCTAGAAATGGGCGGGGCATAGGTGGAAATGGGTGGGGCATGGCTAGAAATGGGCGTGACATGGCTAGGACTGGAGCCCTCTATTTTCGCTATATCATAGCTCAGCATTCTGAGTACATGTTGTTAAAGATGCATTTATGTTCAACCCAACCTCCGTAATCAAAATCCGTGATTTATCAGGTGAGGCAGACAGATAGTAGTCAGACGTTGTGCGTGACCGTAATCTATCAATCTGTTCCTTAGAAGCGACAACAAATTTGGAGGTTTATTTAAGCTAGAGACCTTGTACTCCAAACGCTTGGGACTACTGGAATGATCACTAATTAATCAGCGGTGACATGATTGAATTAAAATAATAAATGCTGAACCCGTGGGCACAGAGTTCATTAATCCATTGCTCCGACTGCAAGACGATAACAAAAGCAATCAGAGGGCGCAGCCCCTCGCCCTCCTGATTTGTCACATTGTAAAGGGATTTAGGAATTTACAGAAATGTATTATTTTCCGGAATTGTCTGGATCACTCCTAGTGTTGAGGAATCAAAGTGTATGCTTACACCCTTTCTTGTGTTGAAATTTGAGCCAAATCGGACCAGCAGTTTTCGAGATATCTATAGATCCAGAAATTACATCACGCTCGCACGCACGCACTCTCGCACGTGCGTGCGTGTATAGTCCCCAACTCATTGAGTCAAACTCCGTACGTATGTTTATGCTTATGCATCAATCAGTTGCCAATATTCAGATCAGGACATACATACCGACTGACCGACGGATGGACTAACGCGCACGCACACAAGCTAACATCTACAAGCATTCCCATACATCCTAACTTCCTAAGTCCTAACAAATTCTTATCATTGAAAACGAGACCCGTTAACCCCGCACAGGTCGGTTAACATATGTAAACATTTTATGTAAGAACATGTTATTTTTGTAGGTAGACAGAAGTCATTGACATACATCAAAACGGACGCCGATGATCCAGACCTCGTGTAACTCCCTAAGCCAGTGATAGCGTGTATAATTGTCTCGGTGTGAACCAGCTCGTGATCCCATGACATTTGCTTATAGGTCCGCGATGTTACACATGATAAGCTTCCAGCACCGACGCTCGGCAACTTACGGCTTCAGGAGACAACTTAGATCAATACAGCCCGTATTATTTGTCAGTGATAATTGTGGTGAAAGATTACAATCCTGACATTTATCGCTTTTTGACAAGTAAATCTTCCCTTAGTGGATAATCCTCGATAGAGGTTTAAATCCTTTGTACCAGAGCCTTAATGGAACTATTGCGAAAGCTCATGTTCAATGTTTGAAACATTAAGTTGATTGTTTTATTAGTAGGGGCCGTAGTAAAATGATACCACCTCCTTCAACTGGCCGCTGTTCGGCGATCCGCGGCCCCCACCGCCCTCTCAATCCCTGGGCATAAGAATTTGAGACATGTGATCATTTCTCCCGGACATCGCTGGACCCCACCTGTCCGGGAGAACCTCCCCAGGATACCGGTCAGTGGCTGGCCTCTCTCTATTCTGTGTAGGCTCAGACAAACACGTAGTCTCTGCCAGAGTCGCATCGGCATGATGGGACAACCCATAAGGGCTTCCAGCTACCTTGACAACGCTCACCTGGGAGGAGGCTAAAGTGATTGGCATATGAACCATGACAGACTCTGGCATGTTCACATGTTACGCAGAGAATCTGGTGCTGAGCAGGGGTCTCCAGCAGACAACCACGGCCTACCCTCTCCACCCCATAGAAGTGGCAAACAGACTCGATCTCTTTACGTGGGTGGAAAGCGGTCGTAAATGTTTCTCCGCAAGTGATCGATCCAAGGATTGTACTGGGGGTCATCCCGGAAGTGGGCCCACTTGGCATCCAATATCATGGCAATCTCAGCGCCCTGTACCACTGCTGTAGACGCCAGCACGAGCATTATGATGAGAATCATGGCTATATATGAAGAGTTAAACTGAACAGAGTGAACCCCTCGAGAAATATCTGTGCCAGATTGAGCCCTGTTCCATCCGGATCGATAGTGATCTTCATCCCCTCAGGGGCAGGGGCTAGCTGTTTCAGTCTGCCACCGGTTAAGAAATGTAGCTCTAGGACTATATGAGTCGTTTGTGGACTAGTGACTCCAACTCGCTGAAGCAGTTTAACAGCACCCTTGACTTTGGAGATATGTGACACCCCCATCTACCCGTAGGGTGGCCTCCTGGAGGCTAACAGCTTCTTATGGTCCATCGAATGGATGACACAGCAGGAGCTTTCCACCTGTAACCCCGATCCTGTGACCCACCCTCATCAGGGAGACACCTTCACCCATGTAGGTGAGGATGGATGAGCCCCGATTGTAGAGCTTTCGAACTGTCCCATCATTTTTTACAACAGTGGAGAGGGGAGTAACCTCTATGGCAATAAGTGCGGGATGCCTATATAGGGGCAGCCATGTTTACCAGTCACCCCCAGGTCCAGCGCGGTACCACACTTCATTCTTCTCAAATATGAACTGCAGGTTTTTTGCCAGGGTCAATAGCAGGCCATCACGGGCCATCGGCGGGGCACCACTCGAATAGGGTTTGACCAGATGAAAACTGCCACATCTGTATCTGAGAGCTCAATCAACGGCTCAAGGATGTACTTCCTCTTCGGGAAATCGTACCGAAACACAATCTTGTGGCCATCTATGTTGCGACCTAGGCGTGCCTTCGTCACATCCTTGAGGTCTGTGAGCAGCTCCACCCCCATCACCACCAATCGGGTGGAGGGAGAATGCCTTTGAGCTTGCTTCGTACTGTAGGGCGAATGACTTGCCATCGCCTCTCTTCTACCTTGGCAGCATCAACTGCGGACACGAGGTCAGCAAGACCAGTCGAGTGAGCAAATATGGGTTCCATAGCATGCTATAGGAGGGGTTTGAGCGAGACATATAACCATGCCGATTGTCCGACTGCTGCTCTCCGGTGGTGAGAACGTAATCTCGCCCTCTCTAGAGGGGAGACGGGTGGTACAGTACCGTGTAGAATGGGTCCTCTTCGAGGTGCCCCAGCGGGTCACAACATACACGCCGATGTGTTACAGCAACCTCTGGGCAGTGCACACAGCAGCTCGCTGGTAGAAGTCGGCCGGGATGTGATAGAGTATCTCCCAGGTGCCAACAGCACCCTATGGAAAGCTATCAGTCCTAGCCTGTTCACACCTGTAAATCACCTGTTTAACAGCCCCTCCATTAACATATATGCCAGCACGGATGAGATATCGGACGCCCATTTAAATTTTACACTCTTATTACTCCTTGACCTGACGACAACATGATATCATACCAGGAATAGCTGACCTTTGCCGAGATGATGAAGGAGGGTTGTTCCTTCATGACCCCTGCACAAAACGAACAGATGCTCACACTGCAACAAGAAGGAGAGCGCCTATGGTGGGAGAGCTGGTATCAACAGAACGTGAGCATTGCAAGGGGGCGAAGGGCCAGTGAAGCTTCCAAATACTGGCAGGACCTCCTGAAGAAGAGTAAGCGGAATGCAGGAGTCTTGACAGACGGCAATGAGCCAGATGTCTTCACATACGATGATGTGCCAGATGTCTTCACAGATGAGGATGAGCCAGGTGTCGTCTCAGACGAGGATGAGCCAGTGGTCATACAGTGGGAAGAGGAGATGGCACAGAAGTGTAAGACCAAGAAAGCCCTCAAGAGGCGGACCTACTATCTTGGTGATAAGGTGAAGTTCCAGATGTCACGTCTCAGAAAGCTACTGGCACCTGACATAGTGCTGGATGACCGCTGTCTAAGAGACGTCTGTCTCTACACCTGCAAGCTGGTATGGTTCGCCGGGCTCTCCAAAATGAACCCTTTTATGACTCATGAACAGATTCTGCAGGTGATGCCGGTTTAAGCCTCCAGATATATATGGCAAAATCAGAGTGGCGGAAGCAACCAGAACTATAGCCCTCCCTGACTGCTGATCAGGGGTGTACCATCCACGGTTGGAGACTCCAGCAGATAGATACCATCAGGCAGAATCTCGTCCATGAGGCAGAAAAGTACAGCAGAATGCGCACACGATATAAGACAGCATACAATGTGCTCACACGTACAACCACTGCTGCGGGTGTGATTGGAGCCAGTGCGGGTGTGGCAGCTGTGACCACTCTCGCTACAAGGGTGGGTGCCCTCGTCGCCATCCCGCTGGGTGGCGTGACACTAGCTGCCGCTGTCGTGGCCACGGGCTTGGGGGTGGGGCAGCGGCAGATCACAAGGAGGCAGGAGAAGCATGCTAAGTATGTGACACTGGCACAGAGTATGCTATGGACTATCGATGAGTCTGTCAGCAAAGCTCTCGAGGATGGCCAGGTCACTGATGAAGAGTACCACCATATATTGAAGGTCCAAGCCCTGTAACGCATGGAGAAGCCTAAAGTGCGACAGCAATACCTCAAGGGCTCCAGTGGGCGGGTTGATATGGAGGAGCTAATAAACGAGATGTTACGGTGAGGTCACCCCACCGGCCTATGGAGTCGAGACGACTACAAATAGTGTGCTGCCTGTATGGTGGCTTTAAGAACACCAGCATAGATGGCCTTCCCACTGAACCTCATGACAGACATCCGGAGCCAACCGCCCCTCCTTGGTACACCCTTGACTGGCCTGAGAGGGTTACTGGATGATATACCAGAGCTAACACCGTTCTCCATCACAGTGGATGGACGGTCCCGAACCAGTTTCTCAATCAACCCACGACCACTGACCAACCGCCCCATCACCATCAAGGATGCGAAACAAGCTCATACTTGGATGGCTGCTTCAACCCTCTCAACTGGAATCAGCAGCTGAACTTTGCCATGTGGTGTGCCACGGCAGGATGTGGAGTAAGTTCCACCCTGCTTCACTCATATTTTGGTACTCCTGAAGCTGTGCTCATCGCCAGCTGTCTCAGATTCCATGTGTACTTCACGGTGTGACGAATCCTCCATGAGCTGGATGCAAGCCTTCCTGATACAAACGACTTCGACCCACAGCTCAACAGTCATAGCGTCTCAGCGGCCAGCAGACTACATAGAGAGTTCAGTGCTCACCCAGACTATCGGTGGCATGGTGGTGACAACAGTGGCCTAGGGGTTATTTATGGTGACCCGAGACGTGACTACTCAGGATTTCCCTATCGAACACCCTGACGAGTAGGCCGCCGGAAGACAGCGACATTCTCCTTCAATCCAGACTCTGACTCTGGAGCACTGGTGCAAAATTTGCACATCACTGGCTTGTGGCAGGACTATCCAGATGTGTGGAAGTATTTTGTCCCACACACCACCTCAGGCCTCACACCAGCAGGGATCGTTCAACCAGTCCCTGGAAGCACTGCGCTACTGCCTCCTTACAGCACAGACCAAGCTGCGTCATTCCATAGATGGTGTCAGATGGTGTCAGCAGAGCAGAGGTCCAGGCCATGTTCATCAGTCTCGTTAAGGGTATGATCATCGTGGCAGACCCCCAGTAGTCTTATTGCTAAGTTCCAGTAGGGGTTGCAGAAGGCCCATCACAAACTTGACTTTGCTATTTCATCACACCTATGGTTGATTCCGAGCAACATGATCGTGAACATCGAGGACCTCCAAGTCAGGGGCTATAACAACATGATAGGCGAGGGGAGTTCCCCCGGTGTCCACTTCTGCTTCAACACTGCTATCAATGCACCTATGCGTAGTCGTTCCGACCCTGACACTGCAGCCAGTTGACACGATGCTTCCCATGGCAGCTCCGACCCCGACACTGCAGCCAGTCGACACGACACCACTTCCCATGGTATCCCTACGAGTGTTGTCAGGCCTAGCTATCGTGGCGCTTGGGATCAGCCTACTCCGCCGCTAGCAAATCAGCTATACGACTATCCTGACTCTCTACAGTAGCAGTGGGGACCACGGTGAGACACTGATCCAACTTGGCCTGCCCTACAGCCCCTATACACTCTGCAAACATGCACATCCAAGGGATGGATGGTTCCACAGCGCATCCTTTTTCCAGCATGTAGTACCGCAGAGCCTTGTTCAGCTCTGAGTCAGGTGAGGCCATGGAGGTCTGAAACTGCTGGAACACATCTGACAGATAATCTCGATCCTGGTAGAAAACCTTTAGCTCGCAGGAGCTGCTCGACGATACTCCCACCCATGATAAGGTATTCGAAGAAGCTGATCTGCCCCTTACCAAATCCTAGATAGAGCTTCACAGCTGTCAGCTCCTCTGTCAGCTCAGCACTGGAGAGCTGAGCGAGCTCATCTGGTGTCTTCGTCTTGTAGTCCTTCAACTCTCTCCAGAAGACCTCATGGTACTTCTCGCATAGCGTGAGCCTGGACATGTTTAAGATGTCTCAATAGAGAGATGAATATTCCTGAGTACCAACCCAGCCACCTGGCAGATGCATACTGGGAAGATCTTATTAGATCTCTCGACAGGGGACGCAAACATTTAACAGCGTTGTATACTCAGTGCTTAAACAATGACATCAACAGTATAGATTGTGAAGCAACTGCCCGAGAGCTAGGCGAGTCTTCAGAAGGTGGAGAACCTGCTGCGAACCGATACACAGAAGTTACTGACCAAAGCAAAACCTCTGGCAGTCCATGTCGCCAGTACCGTTGTGGCGAATGTGGCCGTGGTGAAGATGACAGGGGGAAATGAGGTTCTTCCTGCCGCTACTGCAGCTGTCATCACCACAGTGCTGAGTGGGGTGGCTGGGCACTGTCTCTGAATAACTCACCCCATCCCAAAGATCGCCCTCAGTGGTGCCTCCTACACTGTTGCTTCCAAGATCATGGGTGAACGTGTTACACTAATGGAGGCCGTGGTTCCAGGGCTAGCAACGTGTGCATTGGCTGAGATCATCGTCGCCTACATTTAACCCCTCTGAATAGTGAGAGATGGATCATGAGACCCCTGCAGCATATGAGGCATGGCATGCCAGATGGTGGTGTGTAGCCCATAGTCGAGCACGTGGACTGAGGATCACCAATGCCCGGGAATGGTGGACTGCCCACAAGGCGTGCCCCTGCAGGGAGGACCAGTACCCTGAGCACTGCTACCTATTCCCTTGGCCGACTGCGTGGTCCTCCTATGCCCAACTATTTCACTGGGGGTATGACTAGTGGGTTTAAGCCGTGTATATAGCACTATGACTCTGTCACTCACAGACCTAGAAAGCAAAGAGCTAGGCGATCTTGCTCACATAGGCGAGGCATGCCTCGGTTCAGAGGACATTGTTTCCCCTATCTCCTTCCTAGACTTCGATGAGAAGGGAGAGCCACGGGAGATCTGAGGTACCATCCCAGCCCGAGCTCTCATCGGGAACCCTGATACAGTTGGGCAATCGGCCATTAACAAGGCCAAGACTGTATACAAGGGGATGGGCATCAAAGACAGGGCAATGATGCGAGGTATGCTCGAAGTCGATGAGGCTGGTGCCATCAAGGTTATGGCTGAGTCCTATGCACAAGACCTGGTTAAAGATCTCCTGAAACCACGGAGCTCATTCCAACAAGATGGAGAGAATCTCAGAGTAGGCACCATCGGCCTGAGCAATATCACTGTCGATGGTAGAAAAGGTGCTACCGCCAGCCTCCAGCTACCAGAGGTAAAGAAGTCAGGGTTCTTTGCTTTGCCGTTTAAGACCACAGGATAGTCATGGCTTCCCGGGCATGTATCATGCAGATACTGGATGTGCTAGACACCATGGGTGCTGACACAGGCCCTCTATGCTATCTTCTCAGCTGCTTCTGGGATTTCATGCTTGACACCTCCATCGCATCCTTCGTATCTGCCGGAGGTGCAGGATTCCCCGCTCTGCAGGGGAAAGAGCTGATGCAGGAAGTACTGCCGTTTAGTCTCCCAGATATAGACGAGGCTACCGCCGACCAAGTGATAACCATCTTCCGCACACATGTCTGTACCATTCCACAGGTGGCCTGACGATGCTGGCCAGGTGGTGCTGATCATTGCCCCGTCAGGACACGGGAAAAACATCTTGCTGCGGGCTCTCCTGGCCGAACATCTATACTCTCAATACATCCTTCTGGTGTCTGACTCCAACGCTGAGGCGGTTGACCATAATGATCAATGGTACAATGGCCCAATCACCAACACACAGAACCTGCAAGCACTGATGGAGAAGCTGCTGGCAGCCCGACTGACATAACCACTTGTTTTAGTTATCGATGACCCTGCAATGGACCAGAAGTCAGTCACCTACCTCAGCAACATCACCAAGCACATCCGTCACACAAAGATAACTGTCTTCATCCTATTTCAGAAGTACACCCGCGAGATCTCATCAGACATCCTCCACAATGCCCGGTTGCAGTACTTCAGCTCCAAGTGTGGACGTGCCCTGCTCGAGACCATATACGACAGCCTAACCCTCAAGGAGACCAAAGGGGACTTTATCGCAGGTGTACAGAGGGCAGCTGAGCTGTACCGCTTCATCTTCAGCAACAAGGAGACTCTATGTGCCATCGCTGACAGACTGTCGCAGCTGCTGCAACTTTTTTCAAGGCTGCACGGTCTCCGCTACTTCGTCAGTGGTCTCTGCTACTTCGTCAGATGCTTGAGAACCTTCATCAGAAGCTTGAGGAACTTCGTCAGAAGCTTGAGGAACTTCGTCAGAAGCTTGAGAATCTTTGTCAGAAGCCTGTTGCTTAAACTCTTTCCACTGAGGGTCAGATGGTAGGACTCTCTTCTTCTGGAACTTCTCATGGAAGATCCACTTTTTCCATGCGCGACTAGCATCTGACTTGCGAGCGGATTTGATGACATAGTCCTGGTAGTTATCAGGGAATTTCAGAAATGCTGCCAGATCACTGGCCAATCTCCTGTGCCATTCTTCATTGAAGATGTGCTCAACAGCCTCCTTGCGCCCAACAGTGAAACCCTCCTGAGTACCTTTTGCATGACCAGTGTCATGGCTCTCCGCTACAGCGGCACTGACCTCCTCCCTGAAGTAGTTATTTGCTCCAGACTGGAGGCTATCCAGCATCTCGCGCTCTTCCTGGCTATGGAGGCTAAATACGGCAGCCCACTTCACGACTGTTAGTAGATCTTTGGGGTCGACCCCAGCGTTTTGGAGAGCTAGAATCACAGGACTGTTGGTTTGGGCCACAGGTATGTCGAGTTCCCGCCCTGGGTGCTGTCAAACCTCCGGTAGAGTATCCGAGTTAGGAGTTCTTTTGTACTACGAGCTGGCGCTCCTTCCCCTATGGTGGCCAGTATCTCTGCATCAGACGGAGGTGTGACCTTGGCTCGCTCGTGGATAATGTTGATGTCATGAAGCAGGCCTCGGACCCTGTCACAGCGGGGTAGTGCACGCCGTGGCTGTCGTACCAACTTGTCCTGCTGCCTATAGACAATCTGCTGGAGAACTTTACCAAACATGGCAGCCGTTTAACCCCTCTATATACCCAGACCTTAAACATGCTGCAGTATGTGCAACATCCAGATGGGGCCATTGAACATGTGACATCACACCGCACTGATCCTCGGAAGGACTGCCTGACGGTCATTCGACCCAGTATACACGATGAGAACCCATTGTCCGCTGCTAGGAAGTACATTGACTTTGCAATCTCGGCACAGATCCACGAGATCAAGAGCATGACACTCGAGTTCATGCTTCAGAGCTCAATAGAACAGACGGTAGAGCTCCCGCAGGTTCTGAACAGGTGGGAGATCGTGCAGAGCAACAACACCATGGACACCACCTATGTGAACAATGATTACCGAGTCCTAGGTCTGCTGGCTCATTAACCAACCTTCTATGCAAAGGAGAAGGGGTACTATGCTGTGGGGTGCAATGACGGGTTCACGGAATTTGAACTACGGGCAGGTGTCGAGAAGCCTGTGGCAGTTCCACTCTTAACCCTCCTCGAGAACACACACGTGAATCCGGCTGCCATGCAGGATAGGCTGTTCCTCTGGGTGTATACTGAGCAGCTCGCAGATGCTACGATGAATGCTCCAAGACTTCATGTTTGGCATGACGAGAATGACCAGGAACTGAAGCAAACGGGTTCTAAACAGCGGATCATGCATGTGGAGCGAGAACACCAGCAGGTCCAAGCCACAGCTAACCAACGGGTAGAGCTGACATTGCATCGTGGTGCATCGGACTGTGTCACTGTTGCGGTCATGGTTCAGAAGGGAGGAGCCATCCAGCAGGTGGATAAGCTAGACGCCTTAAAGCTTGTGGTTGCTGGGACCAATGTTCTTGGTGAGGTACGTGAGCTGGCTGACTGCCAACTCTACAGACATAAAACTAAGTCATATGCACTTCTGCGACTAACCAGTGGAAGCGATGACCTCGAGTCGGCACTCGAGGGACGTCACCACATCGGGGGCACAAACATCCCACCTAATCAGGGCAACCAGCTCAGCTTCAACATCGCAAACCTTATAGCTGGGACTCGCTCATTAGGTGTGACGGTACTTTACTTTGGCTATGCTAAGGTATGCGTGTCGAACACATCAGGTATTCAGCTTGAGCGTGCGTAGAGCACGACTCTTGTTGTCACAGCTGCAGCTGCCACCACTACTATAAGCTCTGCTGTCTTCTGACCTGTCGATGCTTCACAGTCGAGCATTGGCTCATATATCTTTACAGCCCCGTTGTACTCATCGAGACTCTCATCTGCCTCTTTGAGGCTCTGGTTGGCCTGAGCTCGGAGTTGGCGTTGGCGTGCCTCCCTCTTGCACATATGCTCGAAGGCTTTGCTGTACTCAAACTTCTCCTTAGACAGCTTCTCCATCGCCTGGTCATGATGCTCGCTGGCAGCAGTTGGGGCTCTGATCGCTCTGTTCACAACGAAGGCTGGCGAGACAGTCCACAAGATCGCCAACAATGCTCTCCATGGGGTGGAGAAGATTTCTGTAGCCATACCAGCCATCGCCTCAGGAGTAGGTACGTTCTTCGGAGTCGCAGGCCCTTGGCTACCCTACGTTGCATAGCACTTGCGGCCATCTGGGCTGCCGAACATTTAAGCCATACTATATACCGATGGCCTCTCTGTACGACCTGGTCAAGTCCCTTAACTTCCGAGGGTTGGTCGGTAAACTACCTTTCAGTGAGGATCCAGCAGAGATTAGACGCCAATGTACGGAGATGTTTGAGGAGGTCTTCAGTGATGGTCGAATGAATGACGGCCGTCTGTTCGTCTGTTTAGAGTTCATCCAGGCCATGCATTCCAGGATGGGAGTGGACATCAGTGATGAAATCCGGCAGTTTATCAACCGTCTTTCTTGAGGAACTCTACTATTAGCCTGGTGGATATTACCTTGAGCCCCCTCAACTACTCGAGGCTGCACGTCACAAGGGCCACAACTTCACATTGGAAACAGTTAGCCAGTGGCTCAGCCACCAGACGATGTGGCAGATATACAGACCTCGAGGAAACTGTCCTGAACAGAGTTCACCAGGCAGATGTTCTATTCCTTCCACACGACTCGGTTGGTCGTAAGAACTACAAGTATGCCCTCACCATCGTCGATGTCGCCAGCAGGTACAAGGCTGCAGTACCCCTCACAGACAAGTCAGTTGGCCAGGTGGCCCAGGCATTCCAGGGTGTCTACGAGGCTTCGGAAAATCCTCTCCAGTGGCCGGAATTGTTGCAGGTGGATGAGGGTAAGGAGTTCAGAGGGGAGACTGCAGCCCTCATGCGAAAACATGGTGTGGCAGTTAGGCGAGGCGAGGTAGGGCATCACCATGCCAAGGCTAGTGTTGAGCGGTGGAATCGGACACTGGCAGAGAGACTGTTCCCACACCAATACGCCCAGGAAATGGCCGCACTGAGTGAACGTTCTAGAGTATGGGTGAGAGGGCTGCCTGCTGTGGTGGAGAGATCCAATGCCGAGGTTACTAGGCTAATCAGGAAGGAGCCAGTAAAGCTATCAGACACTCTGCTGGTCACAGCTCTAGAGGAGCGAACAAGGGAGAGGAGTGCCTACAACCTGATGCTCTGGTTCGGTACCTGTATGAGCCTGATGAGCTGGAAGGCGGTCGACGTCATGCAACAGATCCTAACTGGTCGATAGATGTTCACAGGCATGACAGGTATGTGGAGGCGGAGGGGCGACCTACACTGTACTACCTGGCACGCCAGCACGGAGTGCCTAGCCGACCATTTGTCATAGAAGAGCTTCAGCTAGTTCCTGAAGACACACAGCTATCACCCCCTACGGTGCTAACATGATACTCGATGGGCTCGGTATGGACCCCATCTGGCAGCACATGGCGCTTATCATAGTAAGCGGAGAGTCCGAGCTTTTTCTGTGCATACGTCACCATACCCTGATTGCGCATGCGTAGGCCTCGGTTTTTAGCTCTGTCCACCCCGCCATGTAGGGCACTGTAGAACCTCTGCCAAGAGACCTCATTCTGCCGCTTTGACATCCCCTTAGCTGAGCACTTACTTGCAGCTGCGCTCTCCACGTAGTAGCATTTGGAGCAGAGAGCGTGCCATGAGAGCCTTCGAACTCGAGCTTGAACAGTCCCAGATTCCGTCCAGACCATTTGTCCCAAACTAGCCAGTCCCGCGTATGAACCTGGTACTCTGCTCGCATCTCAGGGCGAATGATGTCGTCGAGGTTGGAGCCTGCTATAGTGATATACGCGGAGTCAGTGTCCATCTGCAGGTACTCAAAGCTGTCATGAGCTACATAGCGATCGAGGAAGTCGTAGCAGAACTCCAACATTCGCAGCTTCGCGAGCACATAAAAGGCTATCCCCACCTGGAAGGGCCTTCGAATAGTGATTCTCGGCATATGACTCTGGAGCTCGTATGACTCACCGATCTCCTCAAGATCTTCGAACCATGCACTATGCAGGACCTTGTCTACCACGCGTTCATCCTTCATGAAGCTGGTGCTGCTAGGGCGTTCTAGAGCCTCGATGAACTTCCCATAGGCACTGTTGCCGAGGAATTTGAAGAGATCTGCCAAGAGCGCTTTGCTCCTATCTACATCTTCTGAGCAGCAGGCCTCCGTAACATTCTCCACGAACCACTCGAATGGGCGCTTGGTCTCATAGTCTATGGTGCGGTATACAGCAGTGATCTCCAGGCCATGGGTTATATATACCACTTGAGTGTCGGTGTGTACAGCAGCCACTTCATGCCAGAGAGGGTGCCGACCAGCTTTTGGGTGGTGGGTCGTTTCCGCCCTGTAGGCTCTAGATATGCCTGCATCTCAGAAGAGACAGCCTCTACCGGGATCTCGTGGTTATAGAAGAGCGGGGGCATTTCCTAGAACTTTGCCCACAGAGCCTTAGGGACCTCTATATCCACCTCAGCAAATCCAAACCAGCGGTCTGTATAGGAGCTCCTCCTTAAAGCAGGCTACACCACTGGCACCGGACCAACGGCGCTCTGTCTCCTTACCACAGGGCATCTCTTTGGCCATCGTTGACAGGTACAGAGCATTTGTGTCATAGCCGAGTAGACGTTGGCAGACACGCTCACTCTGGCGGATGTGTGTCACACCTGCCTCGTGGTATCTGGTGAACATGATGCTGGGCCCTCTAACAACCACGTCCTTCAGCATCTTGTAGGCCTCTTTGCCCGGAGAGCAGAGGCTAACATCTGGCATGTGCTGAGCGGTTCCACGTAGGCGGTACTGCAGTGACACACCTGGGAGAGACACTGCATCTTTGAGGATGTCTATTTCTCATTCTGTGTAGAACTCCCACATCCGCTCTAGGACTTCGAAGAATGGACTGATGTCCAGGTTGTTGTAGTATCGCAGCCAGTCGGCGAATGTCTGCATTCCGTGCTCGCTGAATGTCTGGTTACATTGTTCCCACTCTGTTCGCGTCAAGAGGTAGCCACCCTTGAGCTTAGATGTCCATGCTGAGTAGTCAGGAAGCCCTGGATAGTTGAGCTTCTCATGTGTATCAAACCATTCATACGGGGAGGGGGGGCAGCTCTTCTGCTGTGTACACCCGTAAGCTTTGACGCATACCTCGTACGAGACTCCTGGGCCGAGGTAGTTCACCACATTGAGAAACCGTAGCTCAGGTGTTATGATGAACATGGTCTGACTAGCCTTCTCGGCGACTTTCACTGTACCTGTACTGTCAGTCAGCTCATCGACAAAGTACTTCTTGATGAGGTTTAGGTCATACCGCCCATAGTTGAACCCCAGTACAGGCACTTGGTCACACCACTTGTTGATCAGTCGCTGCTGTTGCTTTGGGAGCTTGTCCAGGTCTGACGGTATGTACTGTACCCTTACCCTTTTCATTAGAGATGCTCGCCATTGGATCACCAGCATGAACTCTCTGATCAGTTCTTTGGGGTCAGGATTGCAGAGGTGAGTGGGCTCACTCGTGGCGCCCTCTAAGTTCGGTTCTCACGAGTAGGTGGCGCGGGAGTTTTATTTATTTTTTATTTTTTATTTTATTTATTTATTTATTTAATGTTTTTTGTTTCATGACAGTATTACTCTTTACCGGTCGTTACCGCATGACAGCACGTCAAGACCTTGGCTCTAAGGCGTTCAAGTAGTGTAATACTACCTCCCTCTCAACAACCTATGCCCCGGGGATTGAGAGGGTGGTGGGGGCCGCGGATCGCCGAACGGCGGCCAGTTGAGGAAGGTGGTATCATTTTACTACCGCCACTACTGCTGTTTTTCAAACTAATTTAACTGGGAGTTGTAGACGCATGCATATTACAGTTCAATGTTCCTTCCAGACTAGTGAGTGTATTTCCAAACGATTTGACAAGGTAGCTGTATGATTGTCTTAAAATTTTGATTCCCATTCGTTCGAGTTGAGATGAATATGCTTGATCCCCGTATCATGGTTTAGTTCCGGGTCAAATCTGTATCTGGACAGCTGGATTCTTGACTAACGACGGAATAGAGGGAGATAACGATGTACCATTCATATTGACTGCGGTGAGTTACTTCCCATCATACATAGGGAGAATACTAGAAATATATGAAGCAGTACTACTTTGCCAAAGTTTATGAACATTAGTGCACCGGTGCTCGCCATCACGGCCGTTCGAAGGAGGGTCAAGCGGTGGCGAAACAGTGACAGCACTACAGGGTGTGTGGGGGTTGTGGTGTGTGTGTGTGTGTGTGTGTGTGGTTGTTGGTGGGGTGGGGTGCGAGGGGTGGATTTGGGGTGTGTGTGTTGGGGTGGGGGTGGGTGGTGATGAGGGCGTAGTGGCAGGGATTGGGGCTTGGTTGTGGAATGGGTGGGTTGAGGAAGTAAATGCTTCATTATAAGAATGATGTGTTCTATTAGAACTACCCTAAATTGGGCTCCCATGGAAAACCCCTCACTTGGCCCAGACCATGGATCCCCACCCCCACCCTCACCCCCACCCCACCCCACCCCACCGAACTCATAAGAAGCAAACACGCCTTCATTGAGGCCAAGCCACATCATTTTCTGAACGTTGAGCTAATGAGAAGGTGCTTAGGCAATGAGCCTCTTAATCGTTCTGTTTAAGAAGTGTCTTAAGTAAGCGCGGATCTGCTGCAGTAGGTCTACTATGGCATATGGCGTGTAAATATCTTAATTGACACGAAAATACAATACAGAAACTTATTAAAAATATTATAGTTTTATTTGTAACGTTATTATGTTCAAAGATGAATACAAAAAATAGTATATAAGAATATAATACGTTAAACCTGTGTATAGCGGACATCTGCTTTTGGTACTGGTACTGAACGAGGGTGGCTCAAAAGCTCAGCGGTCTTTAACCCTTTAACACTCATATCAGCAAAAAACAGGTTTCTGCGTGTTCTCGAGAAATGTATATTTACAGACCAAGAAAAGATTATTTTTTGAAAATTTACCACTCAAATGACTGGCTTAATAACCGAGCCAGTCATTCCAGTGGTAGATTTTCAAAAATAGTCTACTCGTGGTCTGCAAATGGACATTTTGTATGAGAAAATTAAAATTTTCTTGTACAAATTCGTGGATTAAAGGGTTAAGGCCCGAGCAGTCAGTTACCGAGGTCAGTGTGTTTGTGGTCAACAACAACATGACATCAATTTTCAGAAAACTATACAGGTAAGCTGTTGAATATTTTGAAACATATTTGACTGGGAGCTGTTCCTGCTTATGGCAACAACAGCGGCCAGTTAACTTAGTGGCAAAATAGTCAACAGCATGCTTATTAAATAGTAAAGACTTACAATTCGAAAAACAACCCTTAGTCCGTCATCAATTAAGCATTCCTGACGAACTTATCTACGCCATTCATGACGTTATTGATTATGACGTCATCATACAAGTCACGTAGTTGATTATGACGTCATATGATTGATGACTAAACTGTAAAGGTCCATTAGCTTAGGAGAACGCGATGTGGATGATATACACTACAAGATATGACTAATGTAGAATGGTCTGTGCATTTAATGGAAGAGTTTGAACGCTAACGGAATCAGAACGAGAACAGTTGCCATGGCACCGCCCAGTGATCTAGGTGCTGAAAGTAATAAAAATAATAATAATAATAATAATAATAATAATAATAATAATAATAATAATAATAACAAGACCATTACCATTTGAACCATTTGCATTTAAATAGATATGATAGATAATTTTCGGAAAATCCAAGATGGCCACCCATAAAATTTACCAACCAAAATTCTGAATAGAAATTCTACTCTACCTTGATAGGGTCACTCTAGCCAAATTTGTTTGAAATATGTCAAGCAACTAAGGAGAAACAGTGTTTTGACAATTTCTGGTAAATTTTTCATAGAATCTAAGATTTTCACCCAAAAAATTGGTCAATTAAAATTCTGAATAGAATTTCTAGAGCCTACCACCATAGAATTCATTAGCGAAATCTTTTTTGAAACATGTCAAGCAGCTAAAGGGTAGCAATTTGACAATTTCCGGTACATTTTTCATAGAATCTCAGCTTTTCATGCAAAAAAATTGATGAACCAAAATTCTGAATGGAAGTTCTAGAGCCTATGGCCATAGGATCCTTTCAGCCTAATTTGGTTAAAACCGGTCAAGATGCTCAGGAGAAGAAGCAATTTGACAATTTCCAGTACATTTTTTCATAAAATCTCAGATTTTCACCAAATAAATTGATAAATTAAAATTCTGAATGGACGTTCTTGAGCTTACGACCATAGTAAGGAGAAGAAGCATTTTGACAATTTCTAAGATTTTCACTCAAAATATTTACGCAACAAAATTCTGAATGGGCGTTATATAACCTATGACCATAGGATCCTTTCAGACAAATTTTTATTGAAATCGGTCTAAAGGGTAAGGAGAAGAAGCAATTTAACAATCTCAGGTGAGCTAATAATAATAAATATAGTTGCAAGCAGCAATGACGTATCCCAAGAACTGTAGCACTGTAATCTACCATGTCTTATTGACATGTCTTACATGCCAAATTTGACCTCTACAACACCCCCACCTACCCCACCGTATGAATATGCTGTAAAACGCCAACAGACTGCAAGGTTACATCAGAGAGAATAGAAGCTGAAGAAGAAAGGCAGAACAATCTTCCGTTGTAGAAAGAGATGCTGCTCAATAGTGGAACTGCACGGACTCTTATATTGCCCAGTGGGTTGAAGACTGTTCAGTCAGAATCGGAACACAGTAGAAATGCTACAGATGAGATCAACAGCTCATGAGATGAGTTGATGGTAGAAGTAGACGAGGCTGTTGCTGATGGAGTGCTCAATGAGAAGGGAGATATGCCATGTATAGATCAAGGTCTGAGGATATACTTGATTGTGGGCCGGATGAACTATAGCAATTGCAGGAGGACGATGACTCCCTGTGCAAGGTGCAGCAGTTAGTTCACCTAGCAGATTGTAACTGCAAAGAAAATGTGTATTTCTTCAAGAAAGATAGACTACTGTTTCGCCATTGGGAATCCAGCAGTTGAATCCATCCAGTGACGCAGACAGTGGTGCCAAAAGCATGATTGTTAAAGCTCTTGAAGGTAACACATGCTATTACACTGACATATCATCTAGGAATAGGGGAGACCAAAACAAGATTGTTGAAGAACTATTACTTGCCTGGCATATTTAAAGATGTTGTCACCTAGTCTGCCAGAAAGAGAGTTTCTGAGAAGAGTGCACTTGTACCTATGCCGATCTTTGAGTTGTTATATGGTATTAATGTCAGAGGTCCTCTGTATGTAGTCAAGGAGGTCTGGACAGGGGATGTTCCATCCGGTGAGAACACTGTGCAGTATGTCTGGGAGATGAGAGAGAAATTGAATCAATGGCAGAGCTGGTACAGGGCAATCTCGCTCAGACACAGCAAAGGCAGGAAAAACCGGTCTGCTTTTTCTGTTGATTAAGTAGACTTCATCAAAGAGATTGATGGATGTGAATGACGAGAAGAGAGAAAGAGGGGGCGCAAAGGGAGGTAAATGTGACTGAAACAGTATAGAAAGAAGAAAAGTTCCCCTGTAAAGATGCTGTGAAATGCAAATAGTTTGTCAGGATTATGCTTGGGGTAATGGATTCAGACAACCTGATATAAATAGCATTCCAGTTGCAATTGCGATAAATGCAAGATGGCTGCCGATCCCTTGACCGGACACGGGGCGACGTGGAAATTTTAAATCGGCACACATTATTACCAAAGTTTGGAAATCTCACAATTAAAATCGATCAAATAAAAAATTAAAAATGACTTCCCAAAAGTTTCGAAATTGATTGGTCAGTCACGGCCATGTTTTAACCCTCTCAACTTCCCTTGAACAAACTGACATGTCCTTTAGGCCCTAATGATGTATTCCAAATTTCTGCCCGTCCCGCTTGGTGGTTCTGGAGAAGACGTTTTTGCGATAACTAGTTCATCCAGGATGGCCGCCGGGTATTCGAGCCGATTGGCATGTATTTAACAAACTTAAGGTGCAAGGCTAGTTTTAGAGAAGATTTCTAAAATTTTAATTCAATCGGAACAGTGATTTCAGAGAAGATTTCTGAATATTTAAAAAGAATTGCCAAAATTCCAAGCTGACCGCGACCATAATCGACCAATCGGATTCAGTCATTGTCGAAAACAAGCCCTTATGGGTTCCTATCACCGTGTGACGTTTCGTCTTTCTGGACAACCCGGTCTTGACGGTATTCAACTTTTTCTACTATTTACGATTACAATAGAGGTACTAAAACTACGTTCTTGGAACTCTAATTATAGATTCCTCTCCAAACGGAGTCGATAGCAGTCCATTCTACCAATGGTACCTACCTGCACTTAGGCACTTGGCGGTATCAGTAGAGCCAGGACAGCGTGCACACATCAATCCAGCCTCGCATTCCCATGAAGCCTTACACGAGACACCTGCTTCTGAACGGCTGTCTGGCAGGTCTATCGAGGAACAGACAGATAAACAAACGCCTAATATCCTCAACTTCGAACTACAATTACATATATTGAGACTACAGTGCAGCGATCCTACTAAATATAAATATGAGGCTTCATGCGTGCAAGAATCTCAGCTAAACAGGATATAGTTCGCAGTTATAAATACCTTTTGAATGTGCAATGTGGATGAATGGGGGAGATAATCTAATGTGGTCTTAGTTATTGCTATTAATTCTTCCTTCTATACAGGCATTCTGGATCTTGCACGTCCATCCTTCTTATATTTGTTATTTGTCTGTTGCTATGGTGCGCATACCAGTTTCTTGGAAAGAGATATTATTTGACGTGTTAACCCTTTAATCCTCGTATTTATTCAAGAAAACTTTAATTTGCTCATAGAAAATTCCTATTTGCGGATCAAGAGAAGACTCTTTTTGAGAATTTACTACTGGAATGACTGGCTCGGTTATCGAGCCAATCATTCCAGTGGTAAAATTTCAAAATAGTCTTCTTTTGGTCTGCAAATGGACATTTCTCAAGACCAGTACAGAAGCCGTTTTTGGCAGATATGACTGTTAAAGGGTTGACACTCATATCAGCCTAAAATGGATTCCTCAGTGGTCTTGACAAATGTCCATTTGCAGACCAAGATAAGACTATTAAAAAAAATTTAGCCAGTCATTCCAGTGGTCAATTTTCAAAAATAGTCTTCTCTTGGGCTGCAAATAGACGTTTTCTATTCATGAGAGAATTGAAATTGTCTTGAACAAATTCGAGGGTTAGATCTAGGAATTCCGTTCTCAAGTGACCACTATGCAAAAATTTACCCTTCCAGAGTATCCATCTATCATCTGACGTGATATGACGTCATATGACGTCATAATCAGTTAAGCAGCGTGTAGGGTGACGTCATAATCATTACGTCATAAATGATTCTATTTGACCCGTCTTTAACTCTTAATAATCGGACAGCGCCCAGTCAAATTAGATCCAAAATATTCAGCAACTTACATGTATAGTTTTTTGGAAATTGATAGTCAGGGAGTTCAGGGATCGATCGATCCCATCACGAGCGAGGTGTGGGTGGAGCTTAGCTAGAGATAGGCGGGGAATAGCTAAAAATGAGAGGTCCTTTCTATCACATTGTGAACGACTTTTCCAATATTATGTAATAGGTCAATGCAGCACGTCCATTAGAGGGCACGGGGCAATGGGCATAGCTTTCGTACAGTGGCCTATAGTTAGCTTTATTACAAAGCCATACATTTTATCAGAAAACACGGAATTAATGAGAGTGGTTATGATCGTGTAAGCCGCGTGGCTTTGTGAACCAAGGTGTGAATAGTTGAATTGCATGAATCGCGTAAAGACCTTTCCAACCATACCAAGCGCAATATGAATCGAAGATACTGAATATGGTCATGAAACCACGCGTGTGGTTCTGTACACATGAAAACACAACCGATAATGTAAATGAAAACTGATTTTCAGCATTGATTCCATAGACAGCGATATGTAAGGCTATATTGCTTTTGATGTTGATGATGGCGTAATTGGTTGTTATGGAAATATTATGTGTGTGCTGCTATTTCGTTTCTAGCCGTTGCGAAATCAGATTATTCAATTTAAAATATACTAGCTTGTTAAAAGTCCCGTTTCAAAATAGTTTCGACATAGTTATAAGGCAACACATGCACGATTAGTCAGCCTCGCGTACTGGTTAACTCTGGTAGCAGTATGGTAAATGAGCTTGAGAATAGGAGATTTGTTCATCGTAATGAGAAAAATGGAAATAGCAGGCAAATTAATGAATATTTTATTAATATTGTGCTTGACCTATACAAAAAAATCTAACTGGGATAAATGCATACAGGACTATCTAACAGGCAGTTACCAATGCTTAGTTTTTCTATTCCCAACATATACTGAAGAAATCTACACGATTTTAATGGTATTTACCTCTTCTAAAAGCCCGGATATTGACCTCTTCTAAAAGCGCGGATATTGACAACTTTAAGCAGGGAAATTACTGTGTTACTGAGATAGTAACTCCTCTAAATCGCATTTGTAATTTATCACTAACACAAGGTATATTTCCATCCAGACTAAAAAAGGCACGTGTAACCCCTATATACAAAGCTCAAGGCCAGTTTCAGTACTTCCACTTTTCTCAAAACTTCTTGAACGACTATACTACAATAGAATTCTGAGGAGTCTAGCTGGATCTGACCTTGGAACTTTGGAAAACATATAGAAACAATTATATCTAAGGTAGCAAGGAACACTGGTATCATGAGCAGACTCAGGCCAGGTTGTGTATATTAACAAAATGAGTGAAATAAATAACATTGAATCATGAATCTTGAAAGATACCGCCGGATAGAAACGGATCAATCCGACACTTATTATTGCACAATACTGAGGGATCCCTTCTATGCCACGGGTTATCCCCGCTACGTCGCTTCCGAAATTACCTAGAGTATCGATAAGGGTAAAGACTAAATATGATTGGTCAAATGCAGTTGTATTAAAGACTATGATGGTCAATATGACGTCGCAAAGTGGGCTGAGCTATCAGCTGCCAGATTGTCAAAGTCACGTGCATATTCTGATGGAGTAAACATGCAAGAAGAACGTAAATGCTGGGAGATAACTGGACCTGCTCTGAGTTTCTTTTTGTAATAATAATTGTTTATATATAAGCTGTTGTCTGGCTCGGGAGAGCATGCAATAACATGGCTGATGGTACAGAGGTCAGTCTAGTTATGATCTCGTTGTTGTTGGTTAGATCTTTTCGAATAGGAAATTTTAGAATAACAAAGACTCGGCACAATTTGTAAAAGGAAATTATATAATTCGCAATTCTGCTTTGACTTTTTTTGCAGTACTAATTTAATAAAAGTTATAAAACAAAGTGCAAGCGCTTCATTTATCTTTGGGGGTCTCGTCGTCAAACAGGAAAAACGTTTCTCTTACTTGGAAGAACTAAAATAGTCAGATAGGATAGAATAGACTGACCCGCCAGTTTTAAGTAATATCTTTCATCACTACCAGATGAAGAAGTCGAGCTGCCTTGTCATTTACCACTAGATGTAAGCGTAGTCGCAGCTACATCTATCAGTTTACATCCAGTAGCGATCGTCATCATCTTATCAGTTTAGAATCGATTTGTTTCCCCTCCCTGTGAGGTAAGCTGTTGAATATTTTGAAACTAATTTGACTGGCAGCAACAGCGTCCAGTCAAGTTTGTTTCAAAATATCAAACAGCATTTTTATTAAATAGTAAAGACATACAATTCGTACAACGTGTCGGACTAATACGCGTTAAAGACGGACTAAATCGAGTCATTGATGCCATAATTAATTATGACGTCATCCTACATGTCACTTAGTTGATTATGACGTCATTTGATGGATGGATAAACTGGAAAGGTGGGTAAAAATTTGAGACAAATCTGACGCAATGTATCGTGTTAATAGAAACATGGTACTTACCGACACATCTATCACCGTCCTGACGCGTAGTGTGAGGGTCACACATGCACATGCCCGTCTCACCGCATCCGTCAAACGTACGACACACTATCTTCTTAGCGATGTCACAATCGTCATTAGTTTTGCACGTATCCCCAAATTTCTTAGCATCTGCAAAAAAGATAATTGTATTAATACAGGAAAGTCAAATATTTAATAAAGTCAGATTCAGTGCGTCATGAGGAATGACGTTAATCTTGTTGTGTAAGCGTTATACATGACATTGATGATAAATACCTAACAATGTATCTATTCAATTACTGATCATTTGATAATAAACCTCGACAATTGCAGACTGGATAGATAATGTCAAATACAGCCCAAATGGAGGAGTCCGCTCTATCCATCAATCATATGACGTCATAATCGCTTACATGACGTGTATGATGACGTCATAATCAATGATGTCATGAATGACATAATTGATGACGGACTAAGCGTTGTTGTACGAATTGCATGTCTTTAATAGTTAATAAACATGCTGTTGAATGTTCTGCCATAGGCAGCAACAGTGCCCAGTTAAATTAGTTTCGAAATATTCAACAGCCTACATGTATAGTTTTCTGGAAATTGATGGTCAGGCCGTTCCGGGATCGAAGGATCCAACACGTGCGAGGTGTGGGTGGAGCTTAGCTAGAGATGGGCGGAGCATAGCTAGAACTGTATTCCTCCATTGTCAGTGTACAGATGTCTTAGGCTGTACGTAAACTAACGCTTCATTTATCAGATCACACGTAAGACGTCTTAGTGGCGATACCCATTTAACATATGTCTGTCTGTCGGTCTGTCTGTCATGTTGCTGTATGTACAAAACTGCTGATAAGATTTGGAACAAACACCACAAAGGATATTACCGTGAAACAGGATTATCACACTTTGGCCGCGATCTGGACAAAAAACTGGATAGGGACAACATCTTTCTTTTTTTTCATTATTCTTTATTCTCTCGGGCCTTTTTTACAACAGCGTATGAGGTGGTTTTGATAATACAATGTGACGGTAGAGATATAGAGTAATTATACAGCATATGGTGTTTGTTATCTAGCAAATTTTTATTATTGTTATTATTATTATTATTATTATTATTATTATTATTATTATTATTATTACAATCATTATTACATCGTAACAAGCTTGTATATCTAGTCATGGATTTTCTTTGATTGCGCTAGAAATTTTGACAGTCTGGTAAGGAGTGGCTTATTGCATATTGCAAACAATCCTCTGGTTTTCTCTATATTGTTATTTTGTACAAAGTATGCAGGTATGTATTTCTGTCTCTGATTGTTAAATTTCGGGCAGGTAAAAAGGAAATGAATCTGATCATCGAGACAGTTACAGAGGGTGCATAGTCGTTCGGAGCGGTCAATGCCGAGCCATCTCTTTGCTTCTATGTACACTTTGTGGTTTATTGTCCTAAAGTTAGTGGCATACACTCTGTGCTTCGCGATACGGTAAGATTTTTAGATATTTTTCTTTGATTAGATTGTAGAATATTAATCGTGTTGATTGAGTTAAAATTCGTTTCAAACTCTTGATCAATGAATATCTCGGAGAATACGTGTTCGATTATGATCAGATTTTAGCACAAGAAAGGGCGTGGCGGTATTGTACACTATGATTTCACGACTTTGACCAGGAGGTTAAAAATCTGAAAATATCCTGAAAATTCGGGAAACTACGGAATATTAGAACTAGTTTTACAATGTGACAAACACGAAAGTATGCAATCTCTGATTGCGCCTGTTATTATTATTTTAGACATTACCTGATCGAGTCACACCGACCAACAGAACAGCCAACACCTAAACAAAGTGAAATTATTTAAATGAATATTACATTATTTTATATATACGCGTGCGTGGGTGCTATTATCATTGTAAACTGAGAAACATGACATTCAGTAATTTTATTCTAATCGCGCGCGTGTGGGCTACGTGTGTGAGCGTGCGTGTGTTCGAGCATGCATGCGCGTGTGCGTGCCTGCGTGCGTAGAGGGATTGGATCATAGTTACTAGGTCTTTATAAAATCACATCTGACGGAGAATCTTAGACTTTTTGCTAAGATTCCCCTCACAATTTGCACGTAATATTTCATTATCTGAGAAATAATGTGTGATGTGACTTACCGGTAAAATACACCAATTCATCTTTAATTGTTGCTCTAAGGATAAGACAAAACCATAATCTGAAAAGTAAACATGTGTCGATAAGAATATCACGATAGAATGGGTGTCGTAATTAGATAACTGGTTACAATCGAATACTAGGATACCTCCATGTGCCGTGGCCCACTCCTGATCCTAACATGTCGGTCACATTGCTAAATCTCACACCTCCCCTCTCACAATGGAGGGGTCCATTTGTAGCTATGGGGGCCCAATTCTAGCTAAGGTCCGCCCCACTTTTTCCAAAGAAGTTATTGGTTTGATTGACATCTATCGAGTCATTGACTCCAGGTCCTATCCACGCCATATCTGGGCTGGGTTTTACTTGAGTCTATTATGTCATTACGGCTAACTCGCCCAGTTTTTTACACTGGTACCCATTTATACTCCTGGTTGGAGAGATGCAAGGAACGAAGGAGAATGTCCATGTATGTTTCCAACGACGGCGGGATAGCGCTTAGCGCAGACGCGAACCCGGTACTCCGTAGTCAATTTATATACTTTGAATCGTGAATATCAGAATCCCAATGGCAGCAGCAGCGCCCAGTCAAATTAGTTTCAAAATGTTCAACAGAATGTTTATTAAGTAACGAAGACATACATTTCGTACACTTGACGAACTATTCAATGTTCATGACTGAGCTAGATACATCGTTATAATTGAGCGTCAGCCTACCTGTGACGTAATTAATTCTGACGTCATATACTTGAGTGCCAGATCGGATCTCGCCATTATACTTACCCTTACAGAGCAGCATCACATATCGACAGCACGTGTTGTAATTAGTAGAACTTACCTCTTTAGCCAACACAAAGCAGAACTGACACATATTTGATGATTGAAGGAATCTTACGTGGACTGTTTTGAACCTAATTTGACTGGGAGCTGTGGCAGCAACAAGTGCCAGTAAAATTAGTTAAAAAATATTCATCAACTTTCTATATAGGTGTCTTGAAACAGAGGCCCTAATTTCAAGGGTCAAAAATATTTTCACACTGGATTTATAAGTTAGATTCTATTAATTATTAATTATTAAAAATTATTTCTGTTGATATTTGTTAGTAAGACTGATTGACAATGCTGGTATATAGCGTAGCGATTAATACTGCACTGGTCTGTAATATCAACCTTACCTGATGCGTCCTCTGCGGAAAACTGGCTAACAATGCCGCGTAAATTAAACTTTTATAAAGTTTTTCAACTTAAACACGTTAAAAATCTCAAAATGAGATTAAACTCGTACGAGATGGGATAAGATAATAGTAAACCAGACTTTCTTTTTTACTTTTCTTAGAAAGCCTTTCTGAACAACGGATTTATTGTCGATACGATCAAGACCCGCCCTGTTCAGCCATATTATTAGTGCAGGTATCGAATGATCTGACGGAGGGTAAACGCGTGGTAGTTCTGTACGGGGTGGTGTTGGAATCTGATGTTGCGATTGAAAAGCAACAGTTTGTATCTACAGCAACACAAGTTTACAAAATTAACACAAGTTAGGGAAAGAAATAGAACCTAATAATATATAATGGGAGGTGATGGTCCAGCAGTAACAGTATTAAAATATCTAAATCCCCCCCCCCCCGACCCCCCCCCCCCTCCCCATTATACCATTCTGATATGGTCTGGGGTGTACATAAAACATTACATTGCATATTAAACTTATATTGGTTAGCATTAACTGACTGACTTCTGCAGACGACCAGATAATACTTCCAAATGGCAATAACTCTGGACTAGCTCAATATTTTGAAGACAATTTGACTGAAAGTTGTTGGTGGCTAAGCCACCAACTACATTCAGTCAAATTGTTTTCAAAATATTCAGCATATGCAGAGTTAAGCTCCATGGAAAATGTAGTCTGTATGGATTCAGAAGTAAGGCAGTTAATGTAGCCACAATGAGATAAATAGATCTGCGCGAATAGAAACGTTTAGACAGAGCTGTAATAAATTGACAAGTACTCGCTTGTTCAGAAATAACACACTTAATGTTTTTATGCACTTCATTTCCTGCTGTGTCAGTAATATCCATGGAAACAAACTAGTTGAGATTTTAACCCTTAAACCAGATATGAAAATTTATTTATCTTGGCTATTTTGAATCAAATTTCACTTGAAACTGTTGTCGCCTGTAGCAGCCAAATTAGTTTCAAAATATTCAACAGCTTTCCTGTATAGACATCTTGAAATGAGGAAAACTTGGATGCGCCGTTTACAAAGGAGAACTGGTCATCGCTAGAGGGAGAATTATATGACTGGACTGAGTGGTCAGGATTCTTATGGACTTTCCGGATTTTCGGATCACGCCCAGAATTGTGGAATCCTAGTATTAGTCCAGGAGCAGACAGCTGGAAACACCCTCTACACACTCTCAAATCTAGATTTTCCTGAATGGGGAATGTCTCAGCAATACTTTAAGCCAGGGTGTCGTCTGAGCTTTGCCGCGGGACTGATCTACTGCAAGAAACACATTACTACCCCTTCAATCACTAAGGCTGGGATTGGCGCACATTATTTAAGGGGGAGGGTGGGGGCGGTGGCATCATCTAAACTGTGACAGAGTCTGAACTATATCACTGATGTTTAAAATAATCTGGCATTTTACTTAGGGAAAGTGCAAATCCCACAAAGGACAGGGTATCTTGAAATAATACTCATCAGATTAAAGTCAAATACTACTACTACTACTACTACTACTACTACTACTACTACTACTACTACTACTACTACTACTACTACTACTACTACTACTACTACTACTGCTACTGCTACTACTACTGCTGCTGCTGCTGCTGCTGCTGCTGCTGCTACTACATAATCAAATATCGTCATGGTAATTTCCGTTTCATCATGTTTGGGCATATTAACAACTGCAGCAATATACCAAAGTTGTGACAATATCAAATTATTGATCACTATCGCCCGGCCAAAAATAGTCAGACGTCGATGTTTCCACTGGATAATTTTCTTGCTCATTTTGAAAAATGGAATCAAGGTTTGTTCGACTGAAATGAATGCCTAAAATCCGTATTATGTCAGTGGCCAAATTGATGCCTAATGGCTGATCATTTCGATCTTTCCGTGATCCCAAAAACAAACCTACTGATTGTTTTTCATTAATTTTGAGCCCTGACGCTTTTTGGAAATTCTCCAAAGTAAGATGTAAGCGATTAAAATCACTATTTTAGCCAACAAAAATAGTCGTATCATCGGAATACTGTGATAATTTCACTGGTGTTATATAATAATAATAATAATAATAATAATAATAATAATAATAATAATAATATTCTTTATTTTGCGAGGGTAAATCGTCAGTTGCCTGATGTTAACGAGGCCCTCAAACATATATACACTATGTACAATAATATATAATATACACTGAATGTTTGTATAAAAATACAAAATACAAAAATTTCTGCAAGATTAATAAGAAGAAGAAGAAGAAGAATAGCATTATTATATTTTATATTATGATTGCCTACTTATAACTTGCGCACATACACTCATATAGACATTAACGCACACATCTACGGACTTACATGCAGACACATACGCACACAATTACGCGAGCATGGACGTACGCACACATACACAACGGACAGACATGTAGACAAACAATCTACCTCAAACGCATTCTTTCTTCAAGGCAATTTTACGGTTAAGCTGTTCAATATTTTGAAACTAATTTGTCCGGACTGCTGTTGTTCCGTATGGCAGCTTAGGCCGTGTTCTTAGTGGATAATCAATCAGCAATAACGTCTTACTGATGATGTATGGTGTTATTCCGGATTGGCTCCATCGTGAACACGACCTTAAGATATAAGGAACTATTCCTACATTTGGCGGGGGACGTGTTCATTGTTCATGAAGGCGCTAGATACGTCATTTTATGAATTTATTTGAACGTGACACCAGACTACAAGTGACTTACGCACACCTGCATGCCATTATGCACATATGTGGGTACCCATTTTTGTACAATTAAATAATAGTGTTAGCTAAGCTCTATCCAACATTAGCCTGAGTTGGGATCGAACGAATAGGTAGGCCCTTAACTCCGTACATATATTTCTTTATTTACATAAATATATACCTTTATTGTGGTGTAGGTATGTTGACTGAATAATTTGAAACCAATTTGACAGGATGCATTTTCTGCCCATGGTAGTAGTTGCGCCTAGTCAAATTGGCTCCTAATTATCCAACAAAGTTTATTAACAGTAAATACATACACTAAGATGGCATTCATTGTTTAGTTTGTTGTGGCGTAAACCTGGATGTGACGAAATTGATTATGACGTCACATATTTGATTAATACATTGGATCGTTATTAATTATGATGTCATATATGTGATTAATACATTGGATTCATTAATTGGACGAAATTGATGATGACGTCATATATTTGATTAACACATTGGATCGAAATTGATTATGACGTCATATATGTGATTAATACATTGGATTGGATTCATTAATGGTATAAGAATTATTTAGCGGTTTTAAAATGGCTCAGTGATACATCATATAAGAAATAGAGAGAGAGAGAGAGAGAGAGAGAGAGAGAGAGAGAGAGAGAGAGAGAGAGAGAGAGAAAGAGAGAGAGAGAGAGAGAGAGAGAGAGAGAGAGAGAGAGAGAGAGAGAGAGAGTACATAATAAAACTTATCCCAGTAATTAGCTATAATATACTACAGCTTATATATAGTTTACATCGTTTTAGCTTAACTGCTTGACTGTTGGGTTTCTGCAAATTATGTTTGCCACGAGGTTTTAGCTCTTGATGTGCGGAAACATTTGGAAAACAATCTGACAGAAAATTGATTGTAGCCAAGCCACCAACAATCTCCTGTCAAATTCTTTTCAAACTCCTCAGCACATCCAGTGTTTATTTGCCTTGAAAATTGTTTTGGCTTGTAGCAACCAGGCAGCTAAATTATAGACAGAGAATATACGTTTACGATCATGTCCTGCACTTTAGATAAACATGTTATTGTCTTTAGTTCTTTGAATCTAGAAATGTAATGTTAATTGTAATTGGGAATGAATCACCGATATAATGTGCTATTGTTCTTAGTGTTCTTAGCTTTGGTTACACGCGTGTCGTTGGTCGCGGATGTTGCGTAATATCCCAATGGAAACCGTGGCATCTACCGGAGTCGTTTGTAGCCGTTCAGATGGCGGCACACTTTGTCTCCAAGGCAGATGCGACCATGACAAAGAATTATTATTATTATTATTATTATTATTATTATTATTATTATTATTATTATTATTATTATCATCATCATCATCATCATCATCATCATCATCATCAGCAGCAGCAGCAGCAGCAGAAGCAGCAGCAGCAGCAGCAGCATCAGCAGCAGCAGCAGCAGCAGCAGCAGCAGCAGCAATAGCAGCAGCAGCAGCAGCAGCAGCAGCAGCAGCAGCAGCAGCAGTAGTAGTAGTAGTAGTAGTAGTAGCGGCAGCAGCAGTAGCAGTAGGAGCTGCAGCAGTAGCCTAGTAGTAGCTGTATCCTCATCATCATCATCGTCGTCATCACCACCATCATTTGGCATG
The DNA here is from genome assembly GCA_034401795.1 of Chaetoderma sp. LZ-2023a. Lineage (NCBI taxonomy): Eukaryota > Metazoa > Mollusca > Caudofoveata > Chaetodermatida > Chaetodermatidae > Chaetoderma > Chaetoderma sp. LZ-2023a. The sequence goes on from CM067367.1 coordinate 125,264,208, forward strand.
CTAGTTTGAAGTGAATGACATAAGTGTTGGCGAATGTTTAATATTAGTCGGTAAATTGTTCCATAGGTGCGTTGTGGTATATTTAAAACTGTACCGCCCGTAATCCGCTCTAATTTTTGGAGGCTTTAATAGACCGTTCGTCTTTGACCCTAGATTTCGAGAGTGCGCATCTTCCATCAACGTAAATAGATCTTTCATGTAACTAGGAGCAATGCCGTTTAATGATTTATATGTCATGATGTTTGTCTTAACTGACATTCTTTGAGTTAACGTCGTCAAGTTTAAAGTTTCATACATTTCTTGTCACGGGGTCCTATAGGGTACTTCTAAGATTATTCTAGCTGCGCGTTTTTGCAATTTCTCAAGCTTATCTAACAATGACGGCAAGCCAGCGTTATACACTAGGCAACAGTAATCTATGTGGCAAAGAACATATGCTTTATAAAACAAGTTTTTCTGTTCAACATCCATGTACTTCTTGTTTTTCTTTAGCATATAAACGAGTGACGCAATCTTGTTGCAAATTTTGCTGATGTGCTGTTGCCATGAGAGAGTGTCATTAATATATACGCCTAAAAGCTTTGCTTCATTTACACTTTCTAAGTAACCATCACATATCGGTATCTTCATGATTTCGTCTTTGTTTATCTGCTTTAGCTTGGTTTTACTGGTTATCATTAATAGTTTGGGTTTCTCCTTATTCAAGATCATTTTATTATTTTCACACCAATTTTGTATTAAAGCCATATCCGTTGTGAGCTGTTGTTTAATCGGTGGCAAACTTTCAAAATTACAGTGCATCGTCGTATCATCACAATACCTGTCAACGTTGCTATCTAGACCCATGTGTAGATCGTTTACATATAATATGAATCAGAGGGGTCCAAACACCGAACCCTGCAGCACGCCTACCCCTATCGGTAGATGATCAGATACCTTATCAGAAATGGAAACATATTGAAGTCTGTTTTCTAGATATGATGAAAAACATTTTAACGTTAGCGGACAAAATTTATAAATGCCTAATTTTTCTAATAATATACTATGATTGACTAAGTCAAACGCCTTTTTGAAATCTATTAAAATAGCTCCTACAAAGTGGCCATTATCTATCGCAAACCGCCATTTCTCTACTAATTTCAACAATGCAGTCTCGCAATAATGTTTTGGCCTGAATCCTGATTGCGATTAATTCAGTAAATGGTACTTACTAAGAAATTTAAATAAATGATTATAAATATGCCTTTCAATAATTTTGGATAAAATCGGTAAAATGGATATGGGTCTATAGGTACTAATATCGCTTTTGTTATCTGATTTGTATAACGGTTTTACCGTCGCACACTTCCACATGGTAGGAAACACACGTGTATCAATACTTATATTTATTATACGTGTTATTGACGGCGCTATAACTGGTGCTGTTAATTTTAGGAAATGGGCATTCTGCTCGTCAAAGCCAGCTGACTTATTCGTTTTGAGACGACTAAGTTCCTCGCAGACGTAATTTATTGTTATATTTGGTATTTTAAATTCAATTTCGCTTGGGATTCTATTTCTAACATAGGTTTTAAGGCCATTCGGTATTCCGTGAGACTGTGTATTTATGGTGTTTCCTAGATTACGAGCAACAGTAGTGAAATATTCATTAAACATTACGCAATGTTTTTCCATGTCTCTAACTTCGTTTCCGTCACTGTCGTGCAAGATCAATGGCATTTTGTTGGGTTTCGGATTTATGCTCTTCATAATCTTCCATATATTCGAAGGATTCTTTTTATTATCAACCAGCGCTGTACTGAAGTAGTTTCGTTTGGAACGTTCAATTAGGGACATTACTCTATGTTTCAACTCTTTATATTTAGCAACATTTTAAACCTTTTTATAATAATCCCTGTCTTTTATTGCTTGTAGAATTTCGTCATTTATCCATCCAGCTTGACAGATACGTTTGACTCTGCTTTTAATAATAGGAGCGTGATGATTTAGAATAGCTATGAATGCGTCCTGCCATATTTGTAGCGCTTCATTCGGTTCATGTACTAAATCTATTATATCCCAATTATATTCAGATAATGCTTGAAGAAACTCTTGACTATCAAAGTGTTTTCTGCATCTATATTTTATCGAATGATGACTGTGTGATTTTTGCCTAGCGTTCTGACGTATACCAAATACGGGAAAGTGATCGCTGGAAGCTAAATCGCCTACGCTTACTGAAGTAAAGTGTGTTGGCTCTGTTACGTCGACTCAAGCAAATCTTCAAATTCGTCTATCCAGCTGACAGGGGAATCCGGCGGTCTGTAAACGCAACAAAGTAAAAATGATTTAGCTTTATACGGTGTAACCTCAGTCCATAAGGCTTCTATACGTTGATTTTCCAAGTCGAGTCTCCTACGATATGATTGATTTTCAGCTATATAAATAACGATCACACTCCCTTCTTTATTCGTTCTGTCTTTTCTTTCAGCATTATAACCCTGAATGTCAATTAAATGATCCATAACGATACTACTTATGCATGTTTCCGTTATTCCAAATATTTCAATTTCTTGAGTAGTTTTTTCCATTAGTATTTTCAATTGGCTTAGTTTGGGCATTAAATGTTGTATGTTAGAATGTCCAATGCGCAGCCCTTTTCCGTGTAAATTAAATGACGTGATATCGTATTGCTTCACTTGCTTAATAAAGGCTTTACTACATACCCACTGCTCATCGGTGGGAGTACTGTTTGTACTACGATGTGTGTTCAGAAAGTTATAATTTTATACTTACAATACTGCACAATTTTAATCAAATTTATGAAGTTAACTCTTATAACGTAACAGAAAATATTTAAGTAATCCAGACATGCATTCTCGCTATTTATCATGCAATTGACGTTACAGTTTATTGATATTAAATTTTCACATGTAATATCCTTCTTTATATTATTATTATCAACAAAATCATCATCATCATCATCGCCATCATCATGATGATGACGATGATGACGATGATGACGACGATGACGATGATGATGACGATGACGATGATGACCATCACCATCATCCCCAACACCACCATCATCCCCACCACCACCATCACCACCACCATCACCATCATCATCATCACCACCACCACCACCACCACCACCACCACCACCATCATCATCATTTTTATGATGATGATGAAGATGATGATGATGACAATGATGCTCATCATCATCTTCATCATCATCATCACCATCCTCCCCATCACCATCATCATAAGACCACGAATACATATTCCATGATAATTTCTATCTTCTCTTATTGTCGCTCCCAAAGTTTCCATACAAATTACAAATAAAAGTGCTGACAGTGAGCAACCTTGTCGAACCCCTCGTTCTAAGACAACTGGCTGGCTTATAAAATTGTTCACAAGGTATCTACTAGTAATGCCATTGTACAATATTCGGATCCATTTAATAAAATTGGGCCCAAAGCCGATATGATTTAATGACATCAACAGAAACTTCCACTCCAAACGATCGAAAACCTTTTCATTATCTAATGCCACAATGGCACCTGGGATGTTATCCTTTTCAACTAACTGAATCAGATCTCTAATAAGCACAGTGTTGGTTAATATTGATCTACCAGGTATTGAACATGTCTGAACAGGATTAATAACGTCACCCAGCACCTGACCTAGTTTTAGTGAAAGAGCTCTAGAAATAATCTTGTAATCAACTCCAAGGAGAGAAATTGGCCTATAATTCCGTATGTCACTCCGGTCACCCTTTTTAATAGGAGACGTACATGTGCTTGAGACATTGTAAAAGGAAGTTTTCCCTGATGGAAAATTCCTTTAACAATCTCACAGAATTTCGGACCAATGAGATGCCAGAAAGTAACATAAAACGCAACAGGCAGGCCATTTCCCCCTGGCGATTTTCCATTCTTCATTGTTTTGAGCGATTTAGCAAGGTCTTCTACGGTTAAATATTCATCACAAATATAAGCCGACGGAGGAGTCAATGTTTCCTTAATATAAGCAAGTAATTCAGCTGCCAACTCTTCATCAATTTCTTCAGACTTATATAAATTTTCATAAAATGTCTGAACAGTTTCTAGTAGATCTTTATTTGAATTAACAATTTGCCCATTTATTTCAAGGCCCCCTAATTATCTTTTCCACACCTAGAGTTTTCTAGCCCACACACATATTTTGTCGGTTTTTCACCTTCAGAATAAAATTGGGCTCTTGTTCTTACTTTTGCACATTTTGCCTCGTACAATTCTATTTGTGATAAGTTTACCATGGTCTCCTCCAAAACCTCAGTCAAGTGAATATCGCCGCTTGAAACTTAGCGAAAAATTAAGGTTTGTAGACGAATCAACCTTCTCTCCTCTTTGCGCATTTTCCTTGCCTTTTGTAAAGAATATTGCCTTGATATATTAGCAAACCCTAGTTTAACATCTTCCCACCAAGAAATCAAGCTTTCAAATTCTGATATGTTGCGGCGCTTAAAACGCCAGAAACCTTCACTACATCGATGGTACTCAAAATCATTCAGCAAGGAAATATTAAGTTTCCAAAAACCTGGACCACGTGTAACCCATTCTGCATTATCTAACACAGTGGAAACTAGGTAATGATCAGAAAAAGGTACGGGATATATGCCAGTATCCGAAATTAACCCTTTTAGCTCTCGCTGTACATAAATCTTGTCTAACCGAGAGGCTGTCTGACCATTTGCTGTTACCCTTGTATATTCACAACATTCAGGGTTTAAAACTCTATAACTATCCAAAAGGTGCTCACTGTCACATATTTCCTGTAAACGCCGATGAGACGTATCAGAGTATATCGATAACGAATGCCTATCCTTCTCTGGATTTAAAACACAATTAAAATCTCCACCAATAATACTATTTTCTGATCTATCATGAATTACTGAGCCAATAGCTGAATAAAATGCACCTCGTTGAGAATGGGATGCAGGAGCATAAATAGACATCAAATTTAGTGTTGAACCAGACATTTCAACAGTCACCACGACCCATCTGCCATTACTATCAGCTTCCGATAAAATGATATTTAATAAAGTCAAACACCTGGGTAAAAATAAAATCGCCACTCCTGTATTTAAATCAGTGGCATTGGAATAGAATATTTCACCCTTAGAGAGTTGTTTGAAACTTTCTAGTACTTCAACATTATGGAACCTAGTTTCCTGAAGCATGACAATATCAGCATTTAAATCAGATCATTTCTCTAGCAACATGCGTTGCTTCAATCCATCATACAAACCACAGCAATTAAGTGAGCAAATTATCATTATGATTAAAAATCTATGCATAATACCCATAATGTCTAGTTTGGGTTTGTCTTCTTACTATTTTTATCCCGTTTAGCCCATTTGCCAATCTTCATAGTAAACTCTGAATTTGTCAGACCAGTAATGGTCAGATGTTGACACCGTGAAAGGTCTGGATCACTCCGCAAATGCCTGTAGCAAACGCCTAAGCATGTATGGAACTAAAATCTCGCCCTTCTCTGAGCGATACAGTACCATTTCATCGGGCTGCTGAGATTCCTGTGTTTAGATCGAGGTGTCAGACTCTGCAATAGAAAAAGAGTCGTCTATATCTTCATCCATCCAGTCCTCTGCCCCAGAGCTCAAGTCTTCTATCACTCTTTTAACCCCACCAGCACTAGTATCCTGTACAAATGCATATGTAGAATTTGTTAATAACAAATCAGACTATGTTAGTGGTGACAAATCAAACGGTACATCAACTTCCATTGACTGAGATCCAAATTTTGTTTGTCCCAGTACTAAACTTTGTGTATCATCAACAGCGTCAGAGTCATCATTTTCCTGGGCTGTTTCAGTAACTGTTGCTGGAGGGGTAGCAGATATACCTGTCTCCAGAACCTCAATCTCGTCAACGTGTTTAGCCAGTACTGAATCACCAGCCTTACTAACAACTGGACCCCAAGTCTTACTAACATTGGGGTCCACAGTCTTACTATCAATGGGATATCCAGCCTTGCTAACAGCATGCCCATAGGTGTGTGGCACATTGTTACTACTGGGTACTTCACTGGAATTGAGAGAAGCAGGAGCTAGCACTCGCTTCTTCCACATTACTTGCAGCATTCATCGTTGATCGTTTATAACATCGAGAAACTAAAATGATCAGATGACCCACACAAAAGGCACTTATTCTTGTAAGGACATGTACTAGCTAGGTGTTCGGTACTTGTGCAGATACGACACTCTTTAACCTCCCCTCTATACCACACATGGAGGAAGAAGCTCCCATCAATAGACAATCTACCTGGAATTGGTTTGTCAATTTTTCCAGGCACACCCGTCTTATCCCATTTTCAAGTGTCCCATCGAAGGCATACGTCTCTCTTTCAATTTTTATCACTTGCCCATATTTTCCCAGCTCGGCTGTAATGCGTTCATTCGGAATTTCAAGAGAGGCCTTCACTTTTACAATCACACATCGATCATACATATTTGTCCATTGACAATCTTCCAAAAACCTTTCTTTCACTCCTTGTGAACTGACCGTAAGATTACTAATATTAATTAGCCCCTTTAAGACATTTGACCAGCCCCTAAAGTGTCTTTTATTCCATGATAAACGTCAATAGCGCCAACATTCAACCCAGTAGTGGTAAGCCTAAGGGTAAGAGTCTGTTTATAGCGACTTGACGTGTTACTAGCTAGCATTCACATTGACCTAAATTACACCTGTCTACTGCAGTGAATATAAATGCACATACGAAGCGCGCTATCTAGACAGGTAAGCGAGATAGGCCTAAGCAGAAAGCTCAGCCGCCAAGTACAAACGCGCTTATCAATAACGGAGATATAGTGGGCAAAAAGCCACCTAAACATATGTACAAAATGTAACAAGACGCCTACCAATTAAATACAATGGCAGTTTACTTGGCGACTCTAGTTCTCGAAAACATAAAACCAGAGTCACAAAATACGACAAACTACGACGAATAAAACACAAACAGAAAACACCAAACTCAACCAAAAGCACTTATGCAGCGTACAAAACAAAAATTAAGTGAATACGAGCGGTAGTGACGAAATTATTCGTCAGAATTAGCGGAGCCAAATTCAGTACATCTGACTGACTACTACTACTACTACTACTACTACTACTACTACTACTACTACTACTACTACTACTACTACTACTACTACTACTACTACTACTACTACTACTACTACTACTACTGCTACTGCTACTGCTGCTGCTGCCACTATTACTACTACTACTACTACTACTACTACTACTTTTTTTTTCTTTTTTCTTTTGAAAATCCAACGCTGACGCAGTCGGATACACTTCATGGAGGAACTCCTTTAAAAAGGCTTGCAAACCCCCATAAAAATCGGTTGAAATAGCAGGCTTTATTAATAGAATAACAATACAAACCTAACATATCAAAACAGTGCAAGCTAAAATACTCTATTATCATATACCACAACCGTGGCATAACTACATAGAAAACACAATTAATAAAGAGCTGATAACATAATATAATTCAACAAAGCCATTACTATTTGCACACCGTGTAGTAGTAGGCCCAAATAGCGAGCATAGCTAACCAACAAGTGGTAAAGCCACTCATCAATAATTAGCAGTAAGCTACTTCATTAACGCCATTGAGCCGATTCATGACCGGCAGGCTAAGTAGATCATATGTAGTTTAACGTAGCACACCGTATAGTAGTAGGGCCAAATGGCGAGTGCAGCTCGCCAACAAGTGGCGAGGTGACTCGTCAATAAGTAACAAAAAGTCACTCATTGACGCCAGTTAGCCGATTCTTAAATGCCTGGCGGACGTAGTAGCCTTTATGTAATATAATGCACAAAGCAAAAGTATACAAACTATGACTACATAGATGGCGCTTTTGGTTCACATTCTTCATTTACTTCATTCCTCCTCAGTATTATATAATAAGCACCGGTCTGTACTTGTTATCTTACACATATGGCTGACCCACAGCCTTCGATGGAGTAATCGCAATGCCAGGTCATGTGCATTTCCTGGTAGACAAAGTAGATGTATTGCTTTCCAGGCATTTTTCCAGTTCTTTGGCGCGCATCCTAAATTGTTCCAATGCCTAACCACAATAGGAGTCTGTCTCCGACTTTGCATTAGAATTATATACCAGTCTCTAGATGCCATGTTGTATTTTATATGTTCTGACATAAATACTAATGTTGGTTGCAACATATCAATGTTGCCACGTGCTTTCGGCAATTTGAACCATACAGCAGGTATTGCATTCTTTATTCTAACAAATAAGCGCTGAGCATCAATATATCTCATTGATGTTATTGTTGCTATATCTTCCGTCGCAATCCATTTACGAGATTTTGGATTTACCAAGTCACGTAAATATTGAATACCATTTGTGGCCATAGAGGGCAAATATAATGCATCATCATTATCACGAATCAACTCGTTGCCCCCAAAGACGTTGCTCTAAGGCATCTTCCCAACATTTGGGTTATGGCATTGATAGTGTAAATATTTTTAAGGCTTCGAGCTGTTCTTTATATACATTTGGTATCTTTTGATGATTAGGTGGCAGTTTATTGCACATAAATACACATTCTACTGGAAATGGGTCTACGTACCTTTGGAGATGTGCCCTTGAAACACTTGACCAAGATGAGTTTGAAGTGAGTAACTTATTCAAGAATTTCAATTTTAAAGAAGCACACTTTGCTGAAACATTAACCAAATCCAAGCCGCCGGCATGCTTTTCATTGGTGGGGATTGACTGTGGTACTAAATGGGCGTTGTCCTCCCATAAGAAGGACAAAAATAACGTGTTGATCTTTGACTCTACTGATTTGAGCATAGGAACTACGGAAGCGGTATACCACAGTCCAGATAAAATAAAATTTTTAAGGACAAATGTCCTGCCAAAGACAGCTAGGCGACGGCGTTTCCAATTTAGTAATGCACACTTTAGCTTGGATAGCAATACCCAAACCTTTTATGACATCATTTGACCAGTTAATATCCATCTCATTGTCAGTTCTGCCCTTCCAATTGCCCAAAAATAAGCCCTTAGATTTGTCTTTATTGGCATTAAGCCCTGATGCCTTTGAAAATCTGTTTATACTTCATTTAAAATTCTAAAATCCGTATTTTACCCGCAAACACAGTCGTATCATTTGCATATTGAGAAAGCTTTAGTGGTCTTTCTACGCCATGTAAACATATTCCTTGAAAGTCATTGCGTTGCCTCAATGTAGCCCCCCACCGATTCCATAGCTATGACGAATAGAAGCGGGGACAGTGAGCAACCCTGTCTGATACCTCGTTCCAACACTACAGGTTCGGATTGCTGATTGTTTACTAAATAGCAACTTGTTATATCAGTATATCCCCTGTTTAAGACTATATGCTCGGCCTCAACGTGGCGCATGGGTGTAACCCACTGGGTGTCAATCCAGACATTTGGAGGGGATAACCAGAGCATTATGCACAACGCAAATGAAATGACACTTGGAGATCGAATCAAGCGAAATGGTGCTCGCCCTGTGAGGATCCGCCAGGCAGGTGCAGCGCCGGGCTCCATGCCTCGAAGGAGCCCACCCTCAGCTATTGGAGGTCCCATCAACTCGTCTTGTGGAGCCAGGGGACGAGGATGGAGAGCTACGGACCAACCGAAAGAGAAGAGCAACATTGGTATCTGCTGCATCCAAGAGAGACACCTGCAAGAAGGAAAACCATTTAAGATCAGAGGTTACCAGATTTTCCGGTGTGATCGAAGAGGAAGAAAGAAAGGCGGGGTGATCACCTTGGTCCGAAACAGCGTGAACGCCAGCCAGATTAAAACCTTTATGGAAGAGGCAGAATATATCAAGATCAAGGTAACAACCAGCAACTCTGTGATTGACATTGTCAATTATTACTGCCCTAATGACAAGAATCTCTCACTTGACACAATCCAGGTCCCGGACTGCCACTTCCTCATTGCGGGAGACTTTAATAGCCAGTCCCAGAGCTGGGGATACAGAACACTTGATAAACGGGGAGAAGACATTGAAGCATGACAAGATGAAAAGCACCTTTTACTTGTCAATGATCCCACAGATCAGCCTACCTTCTACTCGCGCCGGTGGCACTCGATAACAACGCCGGACTTGGCATTTTGTACAGAAGACATTCACAGAAACCTCGGTAGAGTGGTCAGATCGCAGTTAGGAGGAAGCGACCAGCGCCCAGTCCTACTCTCTCTTTCTGGAAGTATTTCCACAAGTTCACCTCAAGATCAAAAAAGGAAAATTTGACTCTGTTCGGCATTCATTCCAATGAGCTTACCCAAAATATAGCAGTAGAAGGGAGAAACATCAACAATGTGGTCAAGGAATTTAATTCAAGTATCCTCAAGGCTGCCAACGAAGCGATTCCACGAGGGTTCAGGAAAAACTACCGCCCCTACTGGACAACAGAACTGCAAGCAGCACGTGATAAACTAGACAAGGCTAGAGAAGATGCAGAAGGTAATCCAGGTCATGAAAACCCCTTCACGCTACAACAAACTAAAGCCAGGTATCTAAAGACCAAGCTGGAGGCCAAAAGAAGAAGCTGGAGGGAAAAGACGGCAGGGTTTAATTTAGAGAGAGACACCACAAAGCTATGGAGACTGACTAAAGCACTGAATGATGAGGGTGTCGGGGGAGAGAAGATTACTCTTGAAGAAGAGTGACAAACACTGACAGGAAAGATAGCTGCAGATGCCTTTGCGAAGGCATATGCAAAAGGAAGCAACATTTCCATACCACGAATGCGTCAAAAAGAGGTTAGAAAAGAGCAAAAGGAAAGAACAGACACCAACACTCATGATGCAATGAAAGTTGACATTAGTTTAGCAGAACTGAAGAAGGCTATCCGCCAATTGAAGAAGAAGAAATCTCCCGGGCCAGATGGCATTACGAATGAAATGATCCAACACCTTGGTAATGCATCTCTCCGCAAGTTGCTAGACATCTTTAATCTCAGTTGGACCAATGGAGAGGTACCCCAGTGCTGGAAGGAAGCCAGAATGACTCCTATTCTGAAACAAGGGAAGAACAAGACGAAAGTGCTGAGCTACCGGCCTATCAGTCTTACAAGCTGCATATGCAAGACCATGGAGCGCATCATCAACCAGCGGTTGCAGTGGTACCTGGAGTTGGAGAACATTATAGTTTGAGAGCAGGCCGGCTTCTGAAGATACAGGAGCACAGAAGATCAAACAAAACATCTTGCACAGGTCATAGAGGACACTTTTCAAGCCAAGAAGGTGATGCTAGCTGCCTTTATCGATCTGCAGAAGGCATTTTGACAAGGTGTGGAAGGATGGCCTCCTCGTGAAGCTCCGGCGGACAGACATTGGTGGCAACATGTTCCGATGGACCAAGTCATACCTACACAATCGCAGCGGTAGGGTGCTGGTGGATGGACAATCAGGACAGAATGTATTGCTGAGACAAGGGGTGCCACAAGGCGGAGTATTATCAGCGACTCTGTTCATACTCTTCATTAATGACATTGTAGCAGAGCTGCCCAATGGGATCCAAGCAGCCCTCTACGCAGATGACCTCGTACTATGGTGCACGGAGGAGTACACAACGACTGCCACGTACAGAATGCAGCTCGCCTTGGACAGAATTAGAGCTTGGGCCAATCACTGGTGTAGTACCATCAAAAAAGAAAAATCATCAGCCATGCTATTCTCACTGTCCAGCTCACTGGATCCAGCTCATGGATGACAGCAGCTAAATCTCATCAACAGAACCTCGACAGAGTACAAAACCAGGCACTGCGCATCATCACTGGTGGAATGAGATCAACACCAATAGAAAAAATGGAGCAGACAGCAGGCATCCCCCCACTTAGTAAAGGAAGGGAATGCAAAGCACTGATCCAAGCTGCAAAGTTCAAATCGTTCAACAACCACCCGATGAAGATCAAGCAAGCACAGCTGTCATCGGGAAGACTTAAGAGATCAAGTTTTGTGAAAGAGACAAAAGCACTTCAAAGGAAACACCAAGAAATGTTGCCAGCACAAATAGAAGACCCAAACCACACCCTTGATCCTCCATCTTGGGAAAACAAACTAGAGAGCATAGCTATTCGCACCACAGTACCTCATCTCACAACCAAAGATGAACACAGTGATGTGAGCAAGAAGGCCCTGACCCTCGCCATGCTGGAAGAAATGTACCCTCAGGAGACATGGATAAGGATCTACACAGATGGATCAGCCAAAGATGCAATCAGGAGCGGAGGTGCCGGACTGCACATATAGTATCCAAACGGACAAAATGAGTCAGCTGCAATACCGACAAGCAAACACTGCACAAACTACAGAGCTGAAGTCGAAGCACTGGTCCATGCAGCTAATACCATCAGCAGAACAGCATACCCTATTGCACAGATTGTCTTTTTATCTGATGCCCGCTCCATCCTTGAGGCTATCACCAAAGGTAAGCTGCCACAACTTTAAGAAGCACTACAAACCATCAAATGCTTTCGGATGGCATTGCAGTGGATCCCCTCACACTGTGGAGTCAAAGGAAATGAGGAAGCAGACAAGATGGCAAAGGTGGGTGCAGAAGAGAATCAGATAGAAAACATGGTTACCCATACAGAGATGAAGACTATCATCAAGTCACTCTATAGAACACCTTAATCAGAAGATGCCTACCATTATCTCTCGAGGCCAGGGCAAGTGACCATTTTTCGTCTCAGAACTGGACACAACAGACTAAACCAACACATGTACAGGCGGTTCCACCTTACGACATCGCCCGCTTGTCCTTGTGGAGAAGCAGAACAGACCACAGAGCACATACTTCAATGTTGCACAACGTATCAGCTGCTGAGAGAAGAGATATGGCCTTTGTCAACCTCTTTTCTTGAAAAGCTGTATGGGCCTGTGGAAGAACTGCAGAAAACCACAGATTCCATCTTGAGAACGGCTCTCCAAGTGTAATACCAGCGATCGAAAAGAAGAAGAAGAAGATATCAGTATATAAAATATTTACCCATTTAATAAATCTTGAACCAAAGCCAATATGGTCTAAAGACTTAAACAAGAAATCCCATTCTAGTCTGTCAAACGCCTTCTCGTTATCAAGTGCTATTATTGCTGCTGGGATACAATCCTTTTCAACTAATTGAATAAGGTCCCGTATAAGCAAAGTGTTGTTTAATATTGATCTTCCCGGCACAGAGCAGGTTTGGTCATCATCAATGGCTTCGCCTAGGACTGCGCCAAGTGTTAATGTTGGTGCGTAAGTAATAATCTTATAATCTACACAGAGTATAGAGACTGGTCTATAATTCTGTATTTTATTTCTGTCACCCCTCTTGTATTTAAGCCGAACATGTGCTTGGGCAATCGATGGAGACAGATGCCCGTTGCTTAAAAATGCGGGTTGCTATTTCTTTTAATACTGGCCCAAATATGTGCCAGAATGTTTGATAAAATTCAACTGAAAGTCCGTCGCATCCAGGAGACTTTTCTAACTTCATACCTTTGAGGGATTTTGTCAAATCATGAATTGTTATTGATTGGTCACAGCTTTCGCGACATGAATCTGGAAGTCTTTTCGTTATATTAGCTAAAACATCTCTAGTTGCAGTTTCATCGCTTCCCTCAGATTTATACAATGATTTGTAAAATTCGGATACTGTTTCCATCATTTCTGCATTTGACCACACTGATACTCCATCATTAGTCTTCAGTGAGCGCATTAATTTCTCTATACCGCTTGCTTTTTCCAAGTTACAAAAGTAACGTGTAGGCTTTTCGCCCTCGGTGTGCATTTGTGCTCTTGACCTTATTTTGGCGCCATCAAACTGATATTGCTCTATTTCATTTAGTCTACCTTTTAATTTAACTAATAGTTCGTAATAATTATATTCCCCATCATTAATTTTCTTATTAATTTTACACAACGACCTCTGAAGCGCCTTTTTACGCTTTCGTATATCTCGTGCTTTCCTGATGGAATACTGTCTTGAAATATATTTCAGGTCTGATTTAGCATCTTCCCACCAGTCTGTTATACATTCATACGAACCTCTTCTTTCATCCCAATGCCCCAAACAACTTTCCACACATTTGCGATAGCAACTATCCCGTAGCAATGCTACATTAAGTTTCCAAAATCCATCTCTTCGTTTGACCCAGTCAGCATTGTCTAATGTGATGAAAACATATTGTGATCAGAGAAAATTACTGGTTTTATGTTAGTTTTACACATGTAACTTTCAGTGATCGTTCTACATAGATCCTGTCTAACCTTGAAGCTAATCTTCCATCGGTTGAAAACCAAGTAAATTCCCGGCCCTCTGGATTTTCAATCCGATAAGTGTCTACCAAGCTTTTATTTTCACAAATGTGTTTCAAAATATTATGCGATGTGCCATTAAAATTAGACCTGGAGTTTCTGTCTTTAGCCTCATCTAATATGCAATTAAAGCCACCACCAATAATTAGGTTTTCAGGCGTTCTGTTTTGAATTATTGTGGAAACACCATTTAGAAATTCACGGCGCAATTGATGAGAGGTAGGTGCATAAAGGCACATCAACTTTAAACTTGTGTTTAGTACATCAATTGATACACAAATCCATCGTCCATTTGTATCTGATGACGACGATATAACGTTAACATAGTTGAGACAGCGGGGCAGGATAAGAATGGCCACTCCCGCACTAGTATCTTGTGATAAAGAATTAAAAATCTGCCCTTTTGAAATATCTTTGAAAGATTCATACACTTCAGGTTTTTTTATGTTGGTCTCTTGTAGAAAAGCAATATCAACTCTCTCATTTGCTAATTCTTCAAGCAAGTGGCGCTGCTTGAATTAGGTATTTAATCCTCTACAATTGATGGTGCAGATAATCATAATTTGTAAAATGATGTTTACAACCGCCATCATTAGATTAACTTGATTTGGTTTTTTAGCTAGTTTCTTAGACCATTTACCTAATTTTCATGCGAATTCAATGTTTCCTAGTTCTACCACAGACAAATATTCATATTTGGAAATATCAGAATCATGGCGCAATAGACGATATTTCACGCCTCTCGCCACTACATATGGGAATTAAATCTACTCACTCAAGCGATCTTGCCAAATATAATGAGCTAGCCAACAAAGTATAGAAATACCATACTGGCGCGGGGAGAAATGTATTGCATTGGCCACAGCAAGAGGAGACCTATTAACTGGCGGAAACCGCCAGCTAAGAGGAGTGCCTTAAGAAAATGGAGACACAAAATCCGCTCCAACCAAGACAGGAATTTACAAATTAAACATAAAGTTTGAAAGGAAATACTAATACGAAATATGCTGCTGCTACTACAAGATTTTTTTTTGGATGACACGATCAACGGATCGTGCGGAAAACCTTTAATATCCAAAAATATATAAAAGGCTGACAAAACTATACAATACACTGACACTGAACAGACGTCAAAGGAAAAACAACTTAAAAAAATTCGCCAGGCTTTCCATCATACATAATATCATTCAAAATATATACTGCCGTAATACAATAAACGCCATACATACATTATTATGACCAGTTTCTGAACAGGCCCGGGTAATTGATTTTGTAGCCGACAAAACGCAAGTATTTAAACGCAAACGTTTTGTCAGCAGTACAGCGAACAATAGCAAATATCGCCTCTGCAGATTAATCTTAATCTTTACTTCGCGAGAACGTTTCTGAAAACGTCCGTGATCGCTTGCGGCCTGAGTTAACAATAACAAACACCGCTGCTATTTTGAAAAAAATGATCTGTGTTTACATAGAGATACTGATTCCAATTTTACCCCGGGTCGTTTGCAATTCAAACAATACACTGATCTTAATATAATACTGGCCATTAAAAACATCCGAAACGACTGGAAGCAGCAGTCAGATAAGGCAGCAACCGCCTCCAATTAAGGGATGCCCGTATTTAAGCGTTAATATATATATACATTAAAAATCTATTCTTAAAAATGTTACACAAAATGATACAGATGGGATTTAAACCATTGCAACATTACATTATTTCCATACTCGGCAAACTAAGGACATTTTTAATCGTCATGGTGACGTTTAAAAACCATTCTATGGCGAAGTAGACCAAAACCCTGTCTCTTAAGTGGTATTGAGGACTGTTAATTTCGATTTGGAGACCAAGAGAATACCATTTTTGAAAACTTACCAGTTGAATGACTGCATCGACAACCGAGCCAGCCACTCCAGTGCTAAATTTCCAAAATATTCTCCTCTCGGCCCGCAAATGGTCACTCAATCAGCAAATATTTTGACATTCCTTAACAAATGCTGCCATTAAAGGGTTAATAGTCAGATTTTCTTTTTCAACTAATATTAATTTTAACTCCTCTGGTACTTCAATACAGAATCTGTGGTCTTCATAAATTTGTAATTATCCAGTTCATATGTGATAATTCTACTAAGTTGGTTACACACCATGTATATTTAAACCTTTCAATCTTCCCTTTCTTCATCAACCGAAAAAGTTCTCCTTGAAGGAAAATTAGCATACTGGCGCGAAAAATCGCTTTCAATGAAACTAAGCTGTTCATGTTATCATGACCCAGTACCGTAGCACATCTATATTTCCAAATTGTCCAAACCGCCATTGTAACAAGACAAATTAGGACATCTTGCAGGCTGTTTGTAAGATGCATTTGTACATGTTTAAAATCTCTAAATAAAATAATATTAGCTGTCAATTTCATGTGACTGATTCAGAAATCCTTTAAAACTGTCTCTATGTTATTCCAGAACTCAAGAATGACTGAGCATTTAAGGAATAAGTGCTCGATTGTTTCCTCTTGCGATTCACAAAGAGGACATCGATTACTGGTTGTGACGTGACATTTTTGTAATAGATGACCAACCCAAAGTCTGCGATGGAGAAGTGGCCAAGCTACATCCTTTGCTTTATATGGTATAGAGGGCAGGTGTAAATTTTTCCAGACAGTTTTCCATTCAAAGGGTTTATAACATGTGTCATTCCAAACAGCAACAGCTTTTGGTGTTTTAGCGTGATTTGGTATCAGAACTGTATACCAGTCATGGGAACTCATATGACATTTGAATACATTTTCATCGTAAAGCAAGATGGGTGGAGCTATTTCCTGTTTGCTAGTGGAATTTTGTAATTTAAACCAATCCAGAGGAACTGCGTAATTTGAATTAATAATCTCTGAGCGTCGATGGTTCTCAGCTTACATTTCTCTGCCTGGAAACCCACGCTCGGGAATCAAGCGTAATCACATCTGCTAAGTGCTGGATCCCATTAGTTGCTAATGATGGGAAATAAAGAGCTCTATTGGACAGGGTAATGTTATCATTTCCCCACAATTGTTGGTTTAAAGCATCTCCCCATGTCAATGGCGATTGAGTGGTTTTAGAAAACACACTTAATGCCTTGCGTAAGTCGTGATATATCCCAGGAATCCTCCGAATATTTGGGGGTGGCGTATTTGAAAAGAAGATACTTGCAACTGGAAATGGCCCTATGTAACTTTGGAGTAACTTGCGTGAAACGGTTGTCCAAGGCGAATCTTCATAAAGTAATTCATAAAGAAATTTCAGTTTTAAAGACGCACATTTTGTTGGTATATGAACTAAATCTAACCCGCCATTTTGTTTTTTGTTCACACACACAGCCTGTGATACAAGGTTAGTTCTATCTTTCCATAAATATGCAAGAATTAATTGACTAATTTCAGTTTCTACATATTTTGGCATATGTACAACTGAGGCTGTATACCACAGCCCGGACATTGCCAAATTATTAATGACAAAGTTTCTTCCAAAAATTGACAAATGACGCCGCCTTCAACCTGCTAGAATATGTTTCACTTTAGTAAGGCGATATGTCCAGTTCATTGAGGGATCCATTTTCCTATTGAAGTAAATTCCCAACACTTTAATATTGTTGTCTGACCACTTTATTCCCATGACGTCATCAATTCGGGAATTCCACTCACAAAGAAACAAACCAACGGATTTATCCTTATTTATTTTTAGGGCAGATGCTTTCTTAAATACAACCAGTGTCCTTTCTAGGCGACTAAAATCATAATTATCTCCTATGAATACTGTGGTATCATCAGAATATTGTGAAACCTTCAAGGGTCTTACAATACCTGGTATGACAATTCCTTTGAATGTTTTATCTTCACGTATTGTTGCTCCAAATGACTCCATGGCAAGCACAAATAATAAGGGTGACAATGAACATCCCTGTCGAACGCCACGCTTCAAAATTACAGGGTCAGTTAAATGATTATTGACTAAATATCGACTCCTTATATAAGTATACAATATCTTGACACATTTAATCAAATTTTCCCATAAGCCAATACAAGTAAAGACTTAAAAAGAAAATCCCACTCTAGACGATCAAATGCCTTTTCATTATCAAGACTAATGATTGCTGCTGGTATTTTGTCTTTCTCCACTAAATTAATTAAATCCCGTATAAGAAAGACGTTTGTTAAAATGCTTCTTCCTGGAATACCACAGGTCTGATCAGTGTCAATCACTTCCTCCAAAACTCTGCTTAGTTTTAGTGACAGAGCTCTAGAAATCATTTTATTATCCACACACAGCAGCGATATTGGCTGGTAATTACTCAAATCTTCCCTTTAACCTTTCTTATAAAGTATTCGAACATATGCCTGAGACATGGAAGGCGGAAGGTTGCCAATTTCTCAAATTTCATGTACGACCTGCAGCAATGATGACCCTAGTATACTTCAGAATGTGCTATAAAATTCTACTGTAAGGCCATCACATCCAGGAGTTTTGCTTGCTTTCATACCACATAAGGATTCAGTTAAATCTTTTAATGATAACCATTGATCACACATTACACGGCATAAATCTGGCAACGTTTTCTTGATGTTACCTAAAACATTTGTAGCTGCTGCAACATCACATCCTTCGGACGAATAGAGACATTGATAAAAATGATGAACAGCTCTTGTTATATCAGCTGTGGAATCAAGATTTACACCATCATTTGATTTTACACGTCTAATAATCTTTCCTATGCCCCTATCTTTTTCCAAACTGCAGAAAAACTGTGTGGGTTTTTCACCCTCAGCCTGCATCTGAGCTCGTGACCGAATTTTGGCACCTTCAAACATATACTTATCTAACCCATTTATTTTGTTCTTTGTTTGAATTAAAAGGTCGCTAGCCTTCTTATCCGTTATTTACTTTCTTGGAGGTTCGTAATAAAAGTTTATCCAACGCTTTCCTGTGCCTTCGTCTATCTCGTGCTAATTTATTAGCATACTGCCGTTAAATGTGAGCCAGATTATTTTTACCCTCATCCCACCATTGAATCAAATTTTTATATGAATCCTTTTTCCCGAGCCAATAATGCCAAAAGTATTGGATAAGCTGATAATATTTAGCATCATGAAGGAGTGAGTTATTAAATTTCCAATATCCATTCCCTTGCTTAATCCAGTTAGCATTATCTAAGGTAATACACAGTACGTTGTGATCCGAGAATGCTACAGGTACAGTTTTTGTCTGAGTTAGTTTACCTTTAAACGACTCCTGCACATAAATCCTGTCTATTCTTGATGCAACATGCCCATCACGTGGATACCAAGTGAATTGTTTTCCATCAGGATTCAACAGCCGATAACTGTCGAATAAGCATTCTCGATCACATAGCTGGTTCAACTCATTGTGGGATGTGTCAGCATAAATAGCTGAAGACCGTCTATCTTTATTTGCATCTAAAATACAGTTAAAATCTCCTCCTAGTACTAAATTTTCCGTCCCTTCATGTATAATTGTCTATAATTCTTTTAGAAAAGCATACCGAGGACCATGTAAAGTTGGTGCATACATACACATAATATTTAAAACTGAGTCAGAAATATTTACTGATATTTTAACCCAACGCCCATTTGTATCAGTTGATGATGATACGACATTAGCATATTTAAGGCACCTGGGGAGAATAAGAATAGCAACTCCTGCACTATTGTCTGTTGATAACGAAAAGTACAATTCGCCTTTGAAGAACTGTTTAAATGAATTATATACTTCAGGATTGTGAATTTTAGTTTCCTGAAGTAATGCTATGTCTGTCCTTTGCTTTTCAAGTTCTTCCAACAAAGACCATTGCTTTAATTCTGTATTCAGACCCCTACAATTTAAGGTGCTAATAATCATAATAAGTAGGGTAATATACAACACCGCTACAATGGCAAATCTAATTGGATTTTGGGTTTTTTACTGCCATTATTTCGATTTTTAGCCCATTTACCCAGCTTACTGTTAAAATCATGATTATTCAGCTGAACAATTTTCAAATGTCCGTACTTGGAAGCATCAGAATCACACCTTAAATGTCTATAGTGTATCCCTTTCGCTGTTATATAGGGCACGAGCGTTTCACCATCATCTGAACGATACATGACCATTTCATTGGTCGTATGTGAAGTGACTGAGTATTCTGACCCAGCCAATGACATATTGTCATCCTCAATATCCTCTTCCTCCACCTCACTCTCAGATCCAGAATCAATTTGATGACGTTTAATTCGTCCAACGCCATTATTAATAGGGGTATCCATAGCATCCATCATTGAAATACCTCCACCTATTGCGCCTTTCTCAGGGCTGTGGTTAATGCTACTTATGCCCGAGATTTGACTTAAAGGAAGTGGGGGGGGGGGAAATCTTCGTCTTCCGTCAATTGTGACCTAAATTTATTTTGCCCACATCCCAAACTCTCTGACTGAGTAAACTCAATGTCACTCACATTCTCGCCATCAACTGGTTGACTTTCGGTAGCATCAACTGGAGTTAAACTAATCCCTTCTTCTAAAATTTCTATTTCATCATTAGGCTCAGTTCTTGCTACCGCTGCACACGACGTTAATGGCAAATGCACATCTGCTACAACTGGAATTGGCGCTGTAATTGGTGGTGAAATTTCCTTATCCCTTATCAGCACAGAGGGTTTTTCAACTGATCCACCGCTTTGAGGTTGCTTTGATGCAGTGGAATTGGCCATCGTATTAGGGCATCGCCATTTAAAATGCTCAGTAGAACCGCATATAAGGCACTTGTTTTTCTGTGGACAATCTCCTGCTAGATGGGTAGTACTTGAACAAATGCGGCATTCCTTAACTTGTCCCCTGTACCATAAGGGAAGGATGAAAATTCCATCAATGGACAATTTATTAGGTAACGGTTTATCCACTTTATCGAAATAAACTAGCCTAACTCTAGTCTCTAGCGTCCTGTCAAATCGAAACGTCTCTCTCTCCACCTTCAGAATCTTCCCATACTGGCTGAGCTCAGATGTTAGCCGCTCATTAGGGATCTCCAAAGGCGCTTTAATCTTCACCACCAGTTTATCGCTTTCAATTTCTTCAACTCCACAAACCTCTCCCTTAACAGTCAAATCGTTTGCTAATAGCTTCTCCTTTGCCCGTTCATTGGCCAAAGTGATGTTCCAGATATTACGAGTAATATTAATAAGGCCCTTTGACACCATAGGTCCAGCGTCGACGATATCTTTTAAGCCATGACAAACGTCTATGGCTGATACGTCCCACCCTCTTGTGGTTAGTTTATATTTAGATGACATTTCTAATGACGTTATAACAGCAGCGCGCCAGACCACCTTTAAAACCGCGCGTTTGCACGTAGGTCACACTAAAGGCCTGATTCCATTACAGCAGATTACCGTCACGGAAACCGCGGCGATAAACCGCGTGTGATTGGATTAATGAAATTCTATAGAACTGATTCCACTAGGGCGGCGCTGTGAAAACCACTCAATATCCACGCTGCGGCTCCGCCAGGCATAAAATTTGGAATGCCAAAATAGCAATCTGAGCGGTATTCCGACGCGGTTTTGTATATCATCAACCAATTTGATTTGATTTAAACATATTTTATTGTAACAATTGCACAATGGGATCGGGCACAAGTTCTTACAACTTAGATTTGCCCTCTCCCTACAGAATTATTTTAAGCAGCCAATGATTGAGAACACTAAAACGAGGTGACAGAGAAACAATAAATTAAGAGGTGTGTGTGTGAGAGAGAGAGAGAGAGAGAGAGAGAGAGAGAGAGAGAGAGAGAGAGAGAGAGAGAGAGAGAGAGAGGTGTAGGGGAGAAAAACGATGTAAACAGATTAAAAAAGAATAGGAAAGAAAAGAACAGCTCCTTCAAACACTTTCATTGTTGGATAGCAGTCAACCAATGAAATAGCATAATTAGCGATGACATCATCGCTTTGATATAGATGTCAGAAAAGCCCGACTACATGTACATTCATTTAGTAAGATGGCAGACAACGTAGAACGTTTGGTTTACGAAATTGAGAAGAACCAGTGTATTTACAATACTTATGCATTCGCTTTCGCTGTTTTTTGCTGTACAGATACATTACCAATATGTCGGTAAACTCAGAATGTGAGTCGTCAGCCATGTTGATATGAAGGCTCTTGAATTTTCAAATGAATGACATGCAAAAAGTGATTCGGTACAGTTGTACGATTTCCCGCTCTAATGGAAACAATATATCGCGTTCAGACCGCTGCGGATTTCCTCTGCGGTAAATCGTGGCGGTTTTGCCGCCACGGTAATCCGCTGTAGTGGACTCAGGCCTTAACACAGGTGAACGAAAAGCCGCCTATACAAACAGGCCAGGCTAATGCAGTTCTCAAAGGCAACCAACATAAAAGGCGCTTTTAACGACGTGAAATGAGGCGGACAAGCGCAACTAAAGGAGGACAACATACAGCTGGACAAACAAGGCCGAAACAGCAGCGACAGCCAACAATGGCTAGCGCTTTAAAACAAGCGTGCAACAAGTTTGAAATACTTCGCTGCAAAATACGACCTTCAACATCAAAATCTCCCAAAATAAATACAACAAAATCAACGTATATACACTTATAAAGAACCAAGACAAAAATAAATCATATAGGCGTAGTAGAATTCGTCTTAAATCGACGTTAATAGCAGAGCCAAATCAGTGCGACTTCAATGACTACTACTACTACTACTACTACTACTACTACTACTACTACTACTACTACTACTACTACTACTACTACTACTACTACTACTACTACTACTACTACTACTACTACTACTACTACTACTACTACTACTACTACTACTACTACTACTACTACTACTACTACTACTACTACTACTACTACTACTACTACTACTACTATTGCTACTACTACTACTACTGCTGCTGCTACTACTACTATTACTACTATTACTACTACTACTACTACTGCTGCTGCTGCTGCTGCTGCTGCTGCTACTGCTGCTGCTGCTACTGCTACTGCTACGGCTACTACTACCACTACTACTGCTGCTGCTGCTGCTGCTGCTGCTGCTACTACTACTACTACTACTACCGCCGCCGCCGCCGCCGCTACTACTACTACTACTGCTACTGCTACTGCTGCTGCTGCTGCTCCTGCTACTGCTACTGCTGCTACTACTACTACTACTACTACTACTACTACTACTACTACTACTACTACTACTACTAGTACTACTGCTGCTGCTGCTGCTGCTGCTGCTGCTGCTGCTGCTTCTGCTGCTGCTACTGCTGCTGCTGCTGCGACTGCTGCGGCTGCTGCTACTGCTACTACTACTACTACTACTACTACTACTACTACTACTACTACTACTTTTTTTGGGGGTAGGCGGATAAATGGATCGTGTGGAAATCCATAGTAATATACTGAAATATACTGAAAAGAAAATTAAACATAGGATACATCAAGAGAACAAACGCTTATATCAGCCATATGTATAAATAAACAATAAATATATGATGGTCAAACAATTAATCTAAAAATTCAAAAGAGCTAGATGTTTCCCTTTAAAAATTCCCAGTTACTAGCCCAATAACATTCCATTAAAATTTTAAAAGCTCACGCGAGCATAAGCTGAGAAATAAATAGAGCGTTCGGACGTATTTAAGACACACAGTCAATCGGGAACAAATTAATCAATAATCAATGCCCAGCAGGATAATCTATAAAATGTAAACGCTAAGATGAGCGCAGTGAAGCGACAATGCAACCTACATAGTTGAAGAGGGTTGAACCTTAACAAACGATTTATAACATTACAATTTACTTTGAAATAGAGATTCCGTAATTATCCCGGTATAAACACAATTATGTGTATACAGGCTAAGTATTTACAATCTATTATTAGGAAACAGCTTAAATTGAATGTTAAATTTATTTTAGTCGAATGCAATTTACTTTGGTATCCAGATTCTAAAATTACCCCGGAACAAACATTAGTAATAAAAGCATTGGAATATAAATCAACTATTTATTTAACTGTCAAATACAATATGGCTTAACCTGTTCAAGTGACCACCTGCCTTTTGGTACACATTTTAACCCTTTCAGAGCAAATTCTCCAAAATTGGTTACATTCATAAGCTGATTAGCTGTGAGAATTGGAGCATATGCGTTTGCTGAAGCCGTTGCTACGTGAAGCAGATGGTGTTGCTTCACACAGCAACCTACCAAACACGCGCACCGAAATCCACTGTTACTGCATATGTATAATCAAATAATAATTCCAGCCAATATAATTATAAGGGTTACAAACAGAAATGTGGTTCAAAGTTAACCAACGAATGCCATCCACATATTAATACACAAGACACCTATTAAAAATATTGCTACAATGATAAAAAAAAAAAAAATATTAGCACATATGTGAATTAAAATAAACCAGAATGCGCCAAAACATAGGTCTTACTAGTCAAGGCGGTTTTTTAATGACAAGATTCACATTCTCAAGACATACTAGGTCGCCTCTGCACCATATATTTCTAAAGGTTTCTAACTTCCGACTGTTTATATATTTATAAAATTCCCCTCTTATGTTATGCGACAGCAATCCATCAAATAACGCCTTCAATGTCTTCAAATGATCCAAAGTAGGGCAAATATTACTATCAAAGATAAATGAACAACGGTGTTTCCAAATACTCCATTCTTCAACATGCCATTTCCTAATTCACGAAACCGAATTGTTCTAGTGGTTAGATCAGTTCTAGGCACACAGAGATGTAACAATGTTTTCTCTACATATACCCAGAATTGATCTATTACAGGACAATCAGTGAACAAACAGATGCATTAACGTTTCTTCCGAATTTGTGCAAAATACACAATTGTTCTCATCCTCGGTACGCATGTTTGCCTTACTCATAAGGTGCCTTACCAAAAGTCTCCGGTGAATTAATCGCCAGACTAAATCTTTTGCCTGTTTCTGTATATTTGGCAAATGTATGTTGTTCCATACCAATTCCCAATCTGTAATATGGAATCCATGCCGCTCCCATGACACTATGCATTTTGGAAGGCTAAGCAGGGGTTGTCTCAGCAATGAATACCAATTCTTAGCGTCATGTGACAAGAAATTTTTTTATCATTGTACATTAGTTTCAAAGTAGGTTCATCATTGTTGATTTGCCCATTAGGCAAAGTGAGCCATTCTTTTGGTATAGCCTGGTATAGCCGGATCAATAATCGCATGGTGTCCATTGGCCTTAGCTGAGTAATGTGTGCAATTTCAGCTAAGGATTTCAATTTCCTGGACCTATGATTGATAATGTCGCCAATGTATATAATGCCTTTCTGAGCCATTGAGGGGAAATACAATACTTAATTTTCACGACATATATCACTATTGCCCCACAGGCTTATCAGTAAAACACCCTCCCTACTTTGCGGTGGGTTTTCTACTTTAATGAAAGCATCAAGAGCATATTTCAGCTCCAAAAACACCCTAGGTACACGTTTATAATTAGTCGGCGGACTAGTTGCACAAAAGAGACATTTTTCAGGAAATGACATTATAAAACGTTCGGTTAATGCCCTGGATACATTTGCCCATTGGACGTCAGAATAAAGTAGCATATTTAAGAATTTGAAACGTAATGAAAGACATTTTGTCCTGACATCGACAAGGTTAAGGCCACCCTGATGAAATTCATTCCTGCACACATCTTGTGAAACTAGACACGTTTTGCCTTCCCACATAAATCCTTGAATAAGTTTATTAATTTCAGTCTCAATATGTTGAGGCATATATATTACAGAAGCGGTATACCACAACTTTGATGGGATTAATGTATTCATGACCAGGGCTTTTCCAAAAACTGTCAAACGTCGGCATTTCCATGAATTTATTGTTTTCTTCATTTTGGATATTCTATCATGCCAGTTCAGTGTTTCCCCAAAAGTCCTACTAAAATGTATCCCTAGAATCTTTATCGAGTCAGTTGCCCATTTTATATTGAGAGGTTTATCAGCTCTGCTCTTCCACTTGCCTAGAAATAACCCTTCAGATTTATTTCTATTAATTTTCAAACCAGAGGCCTTTTGAAAGTCGTCTAAAGCTTGATCCAATCTTTTAAAATCAGAATTTGATCCAGCAAAAAACTGTTGTGTCATCACAATACTGAGACACTTTTATGGGTCTGTTCACCCCTTCAATTTCAATGCCTTTAAAAACAGGATCGTCCCTAATGGTCGACCTAAGGACTCCATCGCTATTATAAACAATAAAGGGGACAGTGAGCACCCTTGCCTCACACCTCGTCCTAAAATTACTGGTTTGCTAATATAATTATTAACCAGATATTTACTACTGATATTACCATATAAGATATGAATCCATTTGAGGAAATT
This sequence comes from Chaetoderma sp. LZ-2023a, assembly GCA_034401795.1. Classification (NCBI taxonomy): domain Eukaryota; kingdom Metazoa; phylum Mollusca; class Caudofoveata; order Chaetodermatida; family Chaetodermatidae; genus Chaetoderma; species Chaetoderma sp. LZ-2023a. The sequence goes on from CM067367.1 coordinate 125,291,005, forward strand.
AGGACCCAAACCAATGTGACCGAGTGATTTGAAAAGAAAATTCCACTCAAGTTTATCAAAGGCCTTTTCATTATCTAGTCCAATGATAGCGCCGGGAATATTGTCTTTTTCTACCAAGTGCAGGGTGTCTCTAATTAAAAATGCATTTGTTAAAATCGATCTACCCGGAATAGAGCAGGTTTGGTCGGTGTGGTTGACCTCATCCAAGACACTCGAGAGTTTTTTCGCAAGAGCTTTCGAAATGATTTTATAATCTACGCATAGCAGTGAAATTGGTCTGTAATTTGCTAATATACTATGATCTCCTTTTTTAAAAATAAGTCTCACATAACCCTGAGACATTGTGAGCGGGAGCTTCTCCTGTGAAAAAATTCTGTGAAGAATTTTAACGAATTCGGGTCCCAAAAGATACCAAAACGTCTGACAAAATTCAACACTAATGCCATCACCCCCTGGTGCTTTTCACGGTTTCATGTTTTTAGAGCCAAACCCAGATCATCTAATGTTAATGTAGTATCGCAGAAATTACTGCTCGCTTCCGAGAAAGCGTCCTTAGCATTAGCCAACATCTCAGCTGACTTTCCTTCATCACTTTTATCCGATGTGTATAAGGCCTGATAATATGTTTCAACAATGTCCATGATTTCATGTTGAGATGAACATTTCTGATTGTTGTTATCTAAGCACATTATTAACTTATCAACACCTCTTGCTTCCTCGAGATTGAAAAGGAATTGTGTGGGGTTTTCCCCTTCAGTATGCATCTGTGCTCTACTTCTAGTTATTGCACCCTTAGCTTTATGTTTCTCGATCTCATACAGTTTAGATTTTATATCATTGAGCTGTTCCGTAATGTGAATATCACTGGTTGCAACTTTGCGAGTTAGTATTGTCAATAAGCGCTCAAGGGCTTTAGCCTCTTTACGAATTTTCCGCACTTTTTGGATCGAATATTGCTTGGAGATACTTGCAAAGCCCTTTTTAACATCTTCCCACCATGATATACAATTCTCGTGGGAATATTGATTCCGAAGCTTATATTCCCAGAAGCTTTTAATGCAACGATGATACTCTAAATCCTCTAAAAGCGAATTGTTCAATTTCCAGAATCCAGCACCACGTTTTGTCCAATCTGCATTATCTAAGCCAAT
>CM067367.1:125297155-125325820 GCA_034401795.1 Chaetoderma sp. LZ-2023a
TTACCTGTATAGTTATGTTGAAATTGGGATTCTGAGAAATCAGTGTTCAAAGTATAGAAATTGGCCACACCGCAAAGCGTGGGCGGAGCTTAGCTAGAAATGGGCGTGGCATAGCTAGAAATGGACGGGCATAGCTAGAAATGGACGGGGCATAGCTAGAAATGGACGGGCATAGCTAGAAATGGACGGGGCATAGCTAGAAATGGACGGGGCATGGCATAGCTAGACGTGGGCGTGGCATAGCTAGAAATGGTCGGGGCATAGCTAGAAATGGGCGTGGCATAGCTAGAAATGGACGGGGCATAGCTAGAAATGGGCGTGCCATAGCTAGAAATGGGCGGGGCATAGCTAGAAATGGGCGTGGCATAGCTAGAAATGGACGGGGCATAGCTAGAAATGGGCGTGGCATAGCTAGAAATGGACGGGGCAAAGCTAGAAATGGACGGGGCATGGCACAGCTAGACGTGGGCGTGGCATAGCTAGAAATGGGCGTGTCATAGCTAGAAATGGACGGGGCATAGCTAGAAATGGACGGGGCATAGCTAGAAATGGGCGGGGCATAGCTAGAAATGGGCGTGGCATAGCTAGAAATGGGCGGCGCATAGCTAGAAATGGACGGAGCTTATCGAGAAGTGGGCGTGGCATAGCTAGAAATGGACGGGGGTTTGCTAGAAATGGACGGGGCTTAGCTAGAAATGGACGGGGCATAGCTAGAAGTGGGCGTGGCATAGCTAGAAGTGGGCGTGACATAGCTAGACATGGACGGGGATTAGCTAGAAATGGACACGATGGCGATTCTTTGAAGCGCGTGATCGTAAGACAGCTAGTCATACAGAATCGGCATGGTGTAACCCAAAAACACGCCATTTGCTTGTATTAAGAGAACTTGCTTTAGTAATCACTCTTTGTATGGACCCAAAAAGTGCCCGCCATAGACAGGTTTTGCTGGTGATCTCAGCGTTAATGGACCTGTATCGATTGAGCACGCGCCTCTTTACACGCCATATTGCTGGTGATCTCAGCGTTAATGGACCTGTATTGATTGAGCACGCTCCTCTTTCCACGCCATATTGCTGGTGATCTCAGCGTTAATGGACCTGTATTGATTGAGCACGCCTCCTCTTTCCACGCCATATTGCTGGTGATCTCAGCGTTAATGGACCAGTATTGATTGAGCACGCGCCTCTTTCCACGCCATATTGCTGGTAACCTCAGCGTTAATGGACCTGTATCGATTGAGCACGCAACTCTTTCCACGCCATATTGCTGGTGATCTCAGCGTTAATGGACCTGTATCGATTGAGCACGCGCCTCTTTCCACGCCATATTGCTGGTGATCTCAGCGTTAATGGACCTGTATCGATTGAGCATGCACCTCTTTCCACGCCATATTGCTGGTGATCTCTGCGTTAATGGACCTGTATCGATTGAGCACGCGCCTCTTTCCACGCCATATTGCTGGTGATCTCAGCGTTAATGGACCTGTATCGATTGAGCACGCGCCTCTTTCCACGCCATATTGCTGGTGACCTCAGCGCAAATGGACCTGTATCGATTGAGCACGCGCCTCTTTCCACGCCCATATTGCTGGTGACCTCAGCGTTAATGGACCTGTATCGATTGAGCACGCGCATCTTTCCACGCCATTTGCTGGTGACCTCAGCGTTAATGGACCTGTATCGATTGAGCACGCGCCTCTTTCCACGCCATATTGCTGGTGATCTGAGCGTTAATGGACCTGTATCGATTGAGCATGCACCTCTTTCCACGCCATGTTGCTGGTGACCTCAGCGTTAATGGACCTGTATCCGATTGAGCACGCACCTCTTTCCACGCCATATTGCTGGTGATCTCAGCGTTAATAGACCTGTATCGATTGAGCACGCGCCTCTTTCCACGCCATATTGCTGGTGATCTCAGCGTTAATGGACCTGTATTGATTGAGCACGCACCTCTTTCCACGCCATATTGCTGGTGATCTGAGCGTTAATGGACCTGTATCGATTGAGCACGCGCCTCTTTCCACGCCATATTGCTGGTGACCTCAGCGTTAATGGACCTGTATTGATTGAGCACGCACCTCTTTCCACGCCATATTGCTGGTGATCTCAGCGTTAATGGACCTGTATTGATTGAGCACGCACCTCTTTCCACGCCATATTGCTGGTGATCTCAGCGTTAATGGACCTGTATTGATTGAGCACGCACCTCTTTCCACGCCATATTGCTGGTGATCTCAGCGTTAATAGACCTGTATCGATTGAGCACGCGCCTCATTCCACGCCATAACCCTAATACAGCAACATTTATGATTGAAGTATTGTAATGTGGATTATTTTGAACCTTATTCGTCTTGAAGCTGGTTGCTGTTTAAGATAATTGTTTCAAAAAATTCAGACTTCAGTGCGTCATAAATAAATTTGTACGTAGAAACTAGAAAATGTTCTGTAGAAGACCTCGATACTAATTCGTATAGCGAGGTTTATACTGTTAAATAGAGTTTCGCCCGAGACAAACCACTCATCTAATAAACAGATCGTCCTACACACCACACACCCCCACACCACACACCCACACACCCCACCACCAGCACACCACACACCCAACAGATTCTGATCGTCGGTTCTGGGTAAGCGAGTGGAGACAAACAAAAGAAAAGAATAATAGATAGATAGTTTATTTCACAGAGGGTCCATTCGGCCCTTGCGTGTAAGTTACATAATAATATAATGTCGCAGACACTATGACAGTATTACATATTACAATTGTAATTATTTCGTTATTATCACTACTTTTCATCGTTATCATCACCATCATCATCACCCCCAAACACCACCATCACCACCATTATCACCACCACCACCATCATCCATTCCCAACAAATGTATGAAAATACCTCTCCACGTGTTGTCACGGTAGACTGGTTTTCCAGAGGCCTTGCCAGTGTATCCGAAATCTACGGGGTAAGGAATTTAGCCCTGTCGGAAAAGAGGAGAATTATGTGCGATAACTCGTACTGGCAAATTCGAAAATCCCTGGTTGGGTATGTAAATGTGCATATCCACTCCACATTGATATGGGTAACTCACATACTAAATTTGGTTGAATTCCCTCCAACTTTGTCAGAGAAGCTGCATTACAATCAGGTTTTTTAAACATTGACCCACACCGACCCCTGGGGCCGGGGCAAATGCAAATGTGCTTATGTACACCACATTGATATGGGTAACCCACATACCAAATTTGGTTGAATTCTGTCCAATTGTGTCGGAGGAGATGCGCTACAATCAATTTCCGCACGCTAAAATATTACCTTTTGACCCTCTCCCAACCCCTTTTGACTAAGCCAGATCTAAATGGCCTCTGGCACTCCACAATCATATGAGTAACTCAGATATCAAATTTGGTTGAGTTCCGTCTAACAATTTCAGAGGAGTTGCGTTGGAACCGATTTGACCTTTTGACCCGTGCCACGACCCCATGGGGGCGGAGCCAAATCTAAATATCGTCTTGCAAGGCGGAATCATATGGGTAACCCATATACCAAATTTGATTTAATTCCACCTAATAGTTTGGGAGGACATAGCGTGACGGTCGGACATACGGACAGATGGACAGAGGGACGGATCGACGGACAGACGGACTGACGGACGGAGGCGATTACAATATCCACGATGTTTTTTTAAAACGTAGGGATAAATATTGCCTCACCAATTGAAAATTATTGGCAAATAGGAAACGTCTGGCAACATGACGTAAGGATCGCCTCTTAATGCTTTGTTGTAGTTAACTCATATTAGCCAAAAATGGCTTCCGCAGTGGTCTTGATAGATGTCCAGTAATTCCAGTGGTAAATTTTCAAAAGTATTCTTCTCTTGGTCTACAAATGGACATTTTCTATGAGAAAATTGAGATTTTCTTGAACAACTACGAGGGTTAATGGGTTAACACGTTTGAAGTGTATCAAATCAATGTGCAAATTGTGGCTGCAATCGAGTGGACATGCGCAGAAACGTGTGCATGTATTAATGTGGACTTACGTCAAAATAAACATAACCTTATTGTTCCTGCAGACATGTCCGATGACGACGACGACGACGACGACGACGACGACGACGATGATATGATGATGATATTTAAAATGGTGTAAATAAAGAAACTGTGTTAATTCTGACTGGTTAGACCAAAATATCGATCATATTAATACTCATGATTCAACCAAACAGTCATTACAGTCGTCATCATTCAACCAAACATTTGCCAAATATTCGATATTCAACCGAATATGATAAGAACTCCTCAATTTTACAGCAGATCAAAAGTAAACTCATACAGGTTGCTTGAATACGGAAGCCTATGGAAGCCCATTATTGCCAAATTATAAATTGAAACTATTTTTTCCGACTATACGCAATAGTTTTCCGAATATACGCAATAGTTTTCCGAATATACGCAATAGTTTTCCGAATATGCGCAATAGTTTTGCGAATATACGCAATAGTTTATCGAACATACGCAATAGTTTTGCGAATATACACAATAGTTTTCTTCTAGTAAGCAAGCTAGCAAGCTAGCAAGTGGAGTGGCTGTTACGGTCACAAACTTCTGTGATATATGTGTGTATCCATTTCTGTCTCTCTTTAGTGCTGAGGGTGGTGGGAGGAAGGGAGGATAGATGGACGGGCGGGCGGGCGGGCGGGCGGGCGGGCGGGCGGGCGGGCGGACGGACGGACGGACGGACGGACGGATGGATGGAGGGAGGGAGGGAGGGAGGGAGGGAGGGATGGTCAGTCAGGAATATTGGCGGGTGGATGGACAGTTGGATGAATCCATCAATTTAACCAAACTCATCCATCTATTCGTTTTTCATTCACTCTTTTCATCCTGTATTCTTTAAGTCTTTCTTGCTATCATTCCTTCCGCTCTTCCTCACTGACTCCCTTTCCCGCACTGATCAAACGCAGTGGCTGTTATGGCCATCCATCCATCCATCCACCCACCAACCCACCGCGCGCTCGCACATCCGCCCAGCCGCACACACGCAGGCATGCACGCAGGCACGCACGCGCGCGCACACACACACACGCACGCACGCACGCACGCACACCACCACCACCACGCCCACACACCCACTCCCACACGTCCACGTCCCTCCCCACCCCTGACATTGTAACGAAATTGTTTTATTGATATCAGACATAACGACTCCGGATGGAACCGCTTTCACTCCACGAACTGCTTGATGATGGATTTGATTGGAATTGGCTATTGCCACGCCATCATTTATTGCACAACCGAGAGGTTCCAAGTATAACCTCAAAATATCGGCATTGTCTCGTGCAAAATGTGTTTACCGTCTAGTCCCACCCCCTCCCCTGTCTGTCCATAATCGGTAAAAGTTGCCAGTACAACTTGAATATATACATGTGCACTTTTCGAAAAAATCCGGCCATATCTGCCAGAATTATCGCCCCTGAGAAACGTAATATTTCATCAAGACTTTATATTTCGTGCACGACTTTAACGAGTACTGAACCTATCATAACGGCCGAATAAGTTGGTTGGTGGTTTGGCATGACTTCTGTCTTTTGATGGCTGTTATTATTATTATTATTATTATTATTATTATTATTATTATTATTATTATTATTATTATTATTATTATTATTATTATTATTATTATTATTTCTTATCATAACTGGTGTGACTAATTGATTAATCAATTGCATGTTATCCCTTTCACCACCACCACCACCACCACCACCACCACCACCACCACCACCACCACCACCACCACCACCACGGCCACCCTACTCTCTACCCCCTCTCTCTCATGCCCTCTCTTTCCCTCCCTCTCCCCCCTCCCCTCCCCCTCCCTCCCCCTTCCTCCCACATCCTTCTCTCTCTCTCTCTCTCTCTCTCTCTATCTCTCTCTCTCTCTCTCTCTCTCTCTCGCTCTCTCTCTCTCTCGTACTATATTATATGTTTATTATACAAGTTGATTAGATACATGTATAATATAGTTATTTTATTTAGTATACTACTTTATATTTTTGCTGCCACATAATTAACGGAAATACGTTGTTCGGATTCTAAACTTGGAAACCAATTTCCGTGAGTGTTCGTTGGTCGGAAAACATGTCACCGGCTTCTTTTAAATAGTGGATGGCCCGTAATCTGTCTACATGTCAATAGTTTGAAATATGTTCAATTCCGTGTTCTTCAACATTGGATTTAAAAATTGCCGGCCAAATGTACGAAGAATCCGCATAAAACTGAATGTGTATAGGGAGTACAGTCTCTGATTGTTCGTTTGTAAACCCCAATACTGCCCTGCTACAATACCATTCGTGAGACGGGCGTATATCCCTTCCCCTCCCTGATGGTCAGTGAATGGTGTCCGATGATGATACCGAGATCTCAAACCTTTATAATTTATAAAGTAAAACAGGATGTCTATGTACACAGCGCTAGTTGCGTTGGGGGTGGGGTGGGCTATATAGAACGGTATGAACATAGAGAGATATATGAGAATGCATGGACTCTTTCTAAAGATACAGATTGCCGTTTTCACATTTAAAGGTGCATATTCACACCAGAATGCTTGACATTTTTTTAGATACTTTTAGAGGCTTAAACTTTCGGCCTAGATATAAAGAAACGAAATAAATGTTAATATATGATGATTTAATTCCATATAAATAACATAATTTCACAACTAAAATTTTTTTATTAATTTATACGGAATAAAATCATCATATGTTAACATTTATTTCGTTTCAATACATCTAGCCACCTAATTTAAGCCTCTAAACGTATTCAATTTTAACAATTTTATTTTCCAGCATTTAGTGTGAATACGCACCTTTAAATCATTAAAACACACCGCCCTCTCCTCGCCCTCTCTCCCACTCCAACCGCCCCACTCCCTTACAAATAGTGATTGTAAACAATGTTTGTTGTCATAACAGATAAGACTTAATCGAGCGATAATATTATTCGTCTGGCGTCTTCGTAACGTAAACTGGTAACAACGCAACGGGAGAGTTATCAACATAGAGCAGATATAAGTTTCGGTGGTCCGCGCATGTATGAGCTTGTTCAGGTGATCAGTCATTTTATTCTTTACGCATAGCTTATTGTCGTATTAAGGCTGTTATAGCCCTGATATACCGATTTCATGGCGAATAATCGCCGCTGTTATAGTCTTATTGAATTTATAATTATAGTTAGCGGCCTGTGGGTGCTTTGTCGTATTGAATGTCTTCATAATCTCGTAATTTGAAAATTTGTAATTTCATATCAATAAGCGATAATTAGCTCTATCAGTAATACATATTGTTGTCATAATTATATTATAAAAAGTAATCCGTTGAATATTTTGAAACTAATTTGACTGGAAGTTGTTGCTGTCAAATTGCTGTCTTTGAAAGCAACGATATCCAGTCAAATTAGTTTCAAAATATCAAAAATTTTACCCGTGTTGAGATATATGTATTTCATAATTGAAATCGTTAATGCGTGCAATGACACACCGATAAGGGGCTCTCACAGGTAGTGAGTGCACGCTGGCTGCCATAGCAACTACCAAACTTGGCATCGATATGGCCTCTTGAACAGTGACAAACATTAACCAGAAACAAGTATTGCGTGGCGCTTGAGGCAGTCAGTGTGCAAAACAAACATTAGCGCGCAATGCCTGATCGTGTTCAGGTAGATACATGTTCAATAACCATTTCCTTGCTGAATAAAATATTGATGTTGGCCTATGTACAATTTGAAAGCTGTTGCTTAGTTAGACAACGGTGCAGAGTTGAAATTAATGGCCGTGCACGGGAATGGACCTTTCCGGTTCTAGCTATGCCCCGCCCATCTCTAGCTAACCTCCACCCACACCTCGCTCGTCTTGGGATCGATCGATCTCTGAACACCCTGACTATCAATTTCCAAAAAAATACACAGGTAAGCTGTTGAATATTTTTAAAACTAATTTCACTGGGTGCTGTTGCCTACGGCAGCAACAGCGCCCAGTTAAATTAGTTTCAAAATATTCAACAGCATGTTTATTAAATAGCAAAGAATTACAAAGACACAGTTCATACAACGTGTCGGACTATTTGAGATTTGATGACGGTCTATATGGAACGCTTTGTGACGCAACGATTGTGACGTCATCAAACATGCGCTGAGCTCATTATGACGTCACACGAGGTCAGATGATGGAGGGATACTCTGGAAAGGTGAATTGAGTACGGAATGTTGGGAGGTGGAAATTCAAGAAAATATGCAATAAACATTGTCTCGCGCATTGCTATTAAATCGGTCACCTAATTTAGGCCAAACTCTTAATTTCCAGAATCGTAATTTCAATGTAACTACGCTGCTCAATATTTATAATATAATATTTGACAGGAACCTGTTGCCGCAATAAGCTCCCATTTAAATATTCTACAGTAAACGAGTCTTCGCTTTCATCCCTTCCCGTGAAAGGGTTCAAATATGGCGTGCATTTACCGCCACAGTTTATACGTTCTGCTGGGGTGGGCGTGAGGGTGTGGGGTGATTTTACATTCTGACGAGTCTATTCGTGTCTTGTCCGTATTACTTATTAGAGATTTGGCATAGACTTATTAAGTAAATATAGCCGTGGATAAAACGAAACTATCTATGAATCTCGAAGTTAATCTCACATGACATCATCACACATACAATATAGCTCATAAATAAGCGGCGGACGTGTTTCCAAAACAGAAATATAAATAAACATGTTAGGTAGTACGTACAATTCTGAACACGCTGATTGTGATTATTGTTTTGTTGAATATTTTTAACATTCTTGGATTGGAAGGAAGATATTGCTGTCTGAGGCATAAATGTCTTCCAACCGAATTATTAAAAAATATTCAACAGTAGCCTACGTTTTATTTTGGTCTGGCGGCATGTTAACGTAAACTGTTCAGCAGCCGCAGTCATTATTGTGGATTTGTTCGGACATAATGAATTCCATAATCCAGATCCTCAGCTATTACTATCACTTGTATAAGACACTATCATAAAAACCGGCATCAGATGTTCAGGAACTTGTTTTGAACTTGATTTTCATGTTCCCTCCATCCCTCCTTCCTCCCTAAGTCTCTCAGTCTCGCTCTCTCCCTCTCTCCCTCGCCACCCTCGCCACCCTCTCTCCCTCCCTCTCTCTCTCTCTCTCTCTCTCTCTCTCTCTCTCTCTCACGCTCTCTGTCCCCTCTCCCCCCCTCCCTCTCTCTCTTGCACGCGCACGCGCACTCTCTCCCTCCCTCTCTATCCCTCTCACTCCATCTTTTGCTCGCTCTCTCTCTCTCTCTCTCTGCATCACTTCCCCCTCTCCCCAACCCTCCCTCCCTCATCGATCTACCCTTCCTCTCCTACCCATCCCCCAACCATCACCATACCCCATCTTCCCTCTGCCCCCCTCCCCGCTTCCTGCTTCTCCCTCCCACTCCATCCACATCTCCCTCCCTCGCCACCCTCTCTCCCTCTCTCTCTCTCTCTCTCTCTCTCTCTCTCTCTCTCTCTCTCACGCTCTCTGTCCCCTCTCCCCCCCTCCCTCTCTCTCTCTCTCTCTCTTGCACACACGCGCACTCTCTCCCTCCCTCTCTATCCCTCTCACTCTCTCTTTTGCTCGCTCGCTCTCTCTCTCTCTCTCTCTCTCTCTCTCTCTCTCTCTCTCTCTCTCTCTCTCTCTCTCTCTCTCTCTCTCTCTCTCTCTCTTATCTGCATCACCCCCACCCTCTCCCCAACCCTCCCTCCCTCATCGACCTACCCTTCCTCTCCTACCCATCCCTCAAACATCACCATACCCCATCTTCCCTCTGCCCCTCCCTTCTTCCTGCTTCTCCTCCCTCCCACTCCATCCACATCTCCCTCCCTCGCCCCTCCAGCTCTCCCCATTCCCCATGACCCTCCACTCCCCTTCCCCTCATACTCCCCATCTCCCTCTCCCCCTCCCCATTTCCCCTCCACCGTCCCTCACCCCTCCCCAACCTCCCTCCTCTCCCTCAATCACAATTTTTAGAACTAATTGTTCTTTAGGTCAAGGAATTCACTCTTTATATATGTATGATGATTTAGTGCTTCCATTTGTGAAAATCCATTATGGCCACCAAGATCTCACCAATCAGCCGTAAATACTGGAAGACGGATATATGATATATCAGCACAAAAATCGAATATGTCAATCAAATACGTGTATAACTATGTGTATTTCAGGTCAAGGAAGTCAGTCGTTATAGGTTTCTTAATATGAAAGTAGCCGTTGCCTATAATAGTCCAGTGGATAAGTGAAAGGAGTGTACACTTTATGATAAAAGCATGGAATTTGGTACACTGCTTCTTGATGCCCTGCTGGGTATTTGAAAGATTGGAGGTATTCTGAGTATGACCCCCTGTTGACCGTGGCTGCCATTTTTTTAAATGGCCACCAGTCATATTTTCTGTTATTAGACAATTGGTCCAAATGGTCAGAACCAATAATAGATTCTCCATTTAATGTTCTCTGGTGAGTACATTTACCATAAGCAGTAGAAAGGCTGACATCAAAATGACTTTGGGGTGTTCATAGGGTCATTTGAGATTATTTAAACTCTTATACTACCTGTCGAACACAGATGTCCTTTCTCGCACATGTTAGCCGGAATACTGGTATTGCCTTTGAGACAGTTGTAATTAAACTTGTTGCTGCCACAGACAGCAACACGTTCAACAATACCTTTCGCAAAGTGAACACAGTTATCATGCTAATGTAGGTGAATGGGTATAATGAAAATATTTTATTTCTAAGGACAACATTAAATAATTTACACTGATTTAGTAATTACATGATAGGTTTTCCACTGAATTTTCCTTTCTTAAAAAATAACTAGCACTGAATGTTCCACGGTAACCACAGAAGTATAGGAGTAGACATGCGAAGACGCACAATTCAAAGGTAAATAGTCTCGCATTAACCCTCTGTTGCGGCCACCACACATACAGAGTAATGTGCATGTCAGCTTTTCCTTCACACATCTACACCGTCCTCACCAGCCTTTCCTACCGCCACATTTGCACACAGTACAACATGTGGTATCAGCACGCGGCAAGTTCATCCATTTCACTTCCACCCATCAGATTAATTTTTCAACGTCTACTGGGAATCAGCTGGCTTTGATATTTGTGGCGTTTTAGCAGGGCTTGGCCCCATACATGCCATGACTGGTATCCTACTCGCAGGTGTTGGAAGAAGGAATCCTGTATTGATTGTAGATTTGTTATTTTCCCTCCCTTTTGCGTGAACAATGTCTCTCTGGATGAGTTTACATTCTCATCAGATCTTCCTCTGTCATGAATCAAAATGACCTGCCACTGAATGCTGGGAAGAGAGAAACTATCAACCGAGAAACTCGCCAGCTACCCTGAGCATCCCAGGTCTATTCACCATCCATCACAGTAGAGCTGCCAGATTTTCAGTAAGGCTAATTGTTCCGGCATCACGTTTCATGTACGAATTGTGTTGCCTTTGTTTTGTTCATGGGTCTCAATCCAAAGGCATCCCTAGAGAATGGGCGGTAAGTAGTAGATATAATAGGGCTGTCAGAACAGAGGATCGCCGATCGGCGGATACAGGAGGGAGGTGGGCTGTCAGAACATAGGCGTAATAACGTTGCAGCAGCTCGTCCGAACACCCATTTAGAGACACATCCTCAGTGGTATACCGATCACCTGTGTTCAACTATACATTACATGGTCCGAACGCCCATTTAGAGACACGCATTCTACATGGTATACCGATCACACATTACAGGTCTAATCATCCAGAGACGAATCTGATCAACATGAGTGCTTCGCCTGACCTAATAGTAGACAATTTCTCACCATTTACAGCCACCCCCTAGAACTATGGAGTTACATGCTAGGTGTAGGCTGTGCGGAAGGGCGGGAAAAGGTGGCAAGATCATTGCATAACCTGGGCGACCATGCAAATGGATCACTTGAGTCCTGACGTGATTCTCTTGACCTAATGATCCCAACAATAGTAGACGAGTTACTCGCCCGAAATCCACCAACAGTACAGGAGTTAAGAAGCTATCCACTGACAGAAATGGCATTAACGGAATTATGGAAGTATTTAGATCATCTGCAACGATCTAGATGCTGCCAAGGTGAAAGAAGATAGCCCGAAAATCCGGGTGCATTCCACTCTAATCTCTCGCGGTTCCATCGAGCCCAAATTATTTACCATCTCTAGTTGGATATCAAACACGGATCGTTGAAAAGACGACATTCTAATGTTCCTCGGAACTGCTTATGCTCTGCTTGCAGCAACAGCTGCAAGCAGAGCACTTGAGCGGCATGCGGCAACATATCCTATGTTCTCCAGAGCGAGACTGTTAAAACAAACACGTAGTCACGACCAATGTCACATCGGCATGAGGGGATTACCCACAGGCCCTTTCAGCCGACTTGGCAATGCTCACTTGGTAGAAAGCTAAAGTGCCTACCATCTGCATAATGGCAGAGTATAGCATGTTCACAGGTGACACAGAGGATCTGGTGCCGCCTCAGCTGCAGACAACCACGTCCAGACTTTTCTACACCATAGAGGTGGCAGGCAGACTCAATTTCCTCACGTGGGTATAATTGGTCCTAGATGATTTTCCGTAAATTGTCACGGAAGGGGTTGTACTAAGGCTCGTCTCGGAAGTGGGCCCACTTGATATCTAATAGCATGGTTGTCTGTGAGGCAGCCACCACATGTATGAGCAGTAGCATAACCAGCATCCTATACATGGAGGGTTAAACCGAACAAGGTGAACCCCTTGAGAAATATCTGTGTCAGATCGAGCCCTGTACTGGCTTCGATGTCGATCTTCATCCCATCTGGGGCAGGTTTTAGCTGCTTCACTTTGCCACCAGCTAGAAGCCGCAGACCTAGCACAACGGGTGTTGTTTGCTGACTTGTGAGCCCGACATGCTCGAGCAGCTTCACTGAGCCCTTCGCCTTCGAGGAGTGCGACACACCCTCTATCCGCAGGATGCCATCCTGAATATTGATGGCTTCCTCTGGTCCATCAAACGTGCGACGCAGCACGAGCTTTCCTCCAGTGACCCCAATCCTATGCCCCACTGCAACTAGGGTTGTGCCCTGTCCTACATAGGTCACGGAAGATGTCCCCCAGTTATAAGGCTTCTGGACCATGCCATCCTTCCTCACAACCGTGGAGAGTGGGGTGACCTCCAGGTCAATAACCGCTGGAGGTCTATGTAGTAGCACCCACGCTCGCCAATTACCACCAGGTTCAGCGCGGTACAACACAGCATTCTTTTTGAAGACTTCATGCAGCTGTTTCGCCAGGATCAACAAAACACCATCATGTGACATCGGTGGGTCATGCTTCACAGTCGTCTCTAAGACATCAAAGCTGAGGTCAGCGTCCAAGGTGTTAACATCCTCAACCTTATCTAGTGACTGTTCTATCCGAGGGTGGAGGATGAACTTCTTCTTCAGGAAGTCATAGCGGAACACTATTTTGCCCCATCCCTCTCTTCGGGACATCCTTTAGGTCAGTGAGCAGCTCTACACCATCTCCACCGAATGTCTTGGAATCTGATCGGTATTGCCATCGCTTTCCTTAACCTTGGCAGCATCAACGTCGTACACGTCCACGAGATAAGCTAGACCTGTCGAGTGAGCAAATATGTGCTCCATTGTTGATACCTATATAGGGGTCTAAACGGAGTGGATAGCCATGCCGATTGTCCGTTTGCTACACCAAAATGGGGAGAATGTCATCAGACCATCTCTAGTTGGTAGACGTGTGGTTCAGTATCGCACAGAATGGATTCTCTTCAAGGTATCTCAGTGTTCCACCACATACATACACACCAATGCATTACATCCACCACCTGGAAGTACCTACCACAGCTCACTGACTGAAGTAGGGTTAGACGTGATAGAATATCTATCAGGAACCACCAGCAAACTGTGGAAAGCGATCAGCCACAACATGTTCACTCATGTAAATAACCTGTTTGACAGCTCCGCCATTAGAGTATGTGCCAGCATGAATGGTCTGTCGGATGCCCAATTAGAGTTTACGCTGCTACTACTTATTGATCTATCATCGTGATATCATATCAGACCTATCAAGCATTCGCCGCAATGTTGAAAAAGGAGATAGAGGGGCAGCCACACACCTTTTCTGGGATGGTAGATATAGTGGTACAGGAAATTCCTTGCCGACAAGAAGGTGAGCGACTGCAGTGGGTGAACTGGTATGAACAGAACGCCAGAGAGGCAAGGAGACGAAAGGACTATAACTCTGTTCAATAATATGAGAGCCTCATCCGGCAGGAGGAGCACGTCGTAGGGCCAAACTTGTATGATTACTTGGATGACGAGTGTGATGAGTCTGTAGAAGTCTTGCAGTGGGAAGAGGAAAAGTATAAATCCAAGAAATATCACCAACTGCAGGCGTACTGTAAGAGTGACAAAGTGAAGTTCCAGATGTCATGGTTGCGCAAGCTACTGGCTCCTGACATTATGCTGGATGAGGGGGTGTTTGAGGGAGGTATGCTTCCACACCCATAGGATCGTTCGGTTTGTCAGGCTCTCCAAGATGAATTCCACAAGGACTCATTAACAGATCCTACAGGTGATGGCACGAGTTTAAGACCTAGGTATACCATGGCTAAATCAGAGTGGTGAAAGCTGCCTGAACTATATCCCGCCCTGACAGCTGAGGAGGGTGGTACAGTCCACGGCTGGCGACTCCAGCAGATTGACACCATTAGCCAGAATCTCGTCCACGAGACAGAAAAGTGCAGGTGATATAAAACAGCCTACAACAGTCTAGCACACACAAGCACAGCTGTGGGCGTCATTGGAGCCAGTGCTGGCGTGGCCGCCGTTGCCACCCTCACTACAGAGATGGGTACTATCGTCGCTATCCAGCTGGGTGGTGCGGCCCTTGCCGCTACTGTCCTGGCCACCGGCTTGGCAGTTAGACAGCGTTAGATCACCAGGAAGCTGGAGAAGTATGCTAAGTATGTAACACTGGCACAGAGCAGCCTATGGGCTATTGACGGGTCTGTCAGCAAAGCTCTCGAGGATGGGCAGGTCAGTGATGAAGAGTACCACCATATATTGACGCTCCAAACCCTGTACCACACAGAGAAATCCAAATTGCGTCAGCAATACCTCAAAGGCTCCAGCGGGCAGGTGGACATGGAGAAGTTAAAAAACGAGATACTGTGGCAGGCCACATCAAAGATCTCTATGGTGCCAAATACTGGGTTGCGTCCACGGCTGGAACAGCAGCTTTAAGTTGACTACTATAGATGGCATTCCAGACGAACTTCACGATAATTGACCAGAGCCAACCACCCCTCCTTGATACACTCTGGACCCGCTCGAGAGCAGGACTACGAGGTCTACTGGATGACATACCAGACCTTACTTCTATTTCTATTATCGTCGACGGCTGGTCCCGCATCATCTTCTCCATCAATCCACGACCACTGACCAAATCACCATCAAGGATGCAAAGAAAGCTCATACCTGGATGGCAGGCCCGAATCTCTCGTTCTGGAGCCAACAGCTGAACTTTGCCATGTGGTGTGCAACAGCAGGATGCGGCGTCGGCGCGCGTTTGCTGCACACCTATTCTGGTACCCACGAAGCTGTGCTCATTGCCAGCTGTCTCAGATTCCATGTGTACTACATGGTGAGACGAATCCTCCATGAGCTGGCTGCAAGCCTGCCTGATATGAATGATTTCAACCCACAGCCCATGGGAACTGCTAGCTATAACCTCTCAGCAGCCAGTAGACTCCAGCGAGAGTTCAACACCCACTCAGACTATCGGTGACATGTTGGTGACAACAAGGGCATGGGCATTATGTATGGTGACCCGAGACGAGACTACTCAGGCTTCCCCTATCAGACACCACGGAAAATCGTACAGCTACAGAATTTTAGACACACGTGGGGACAATTTTATCAATGAAACATCGGGTTTGGTTGTTTCTGCATATTAGATACAAATCTAATAAGATTATAACACGTCTCGTTGAAAACGCATTCGCTGTTGCTGCAGATCTTGCAACACCCGATCTGTAGTTTGCTTGATGGTCCAAGGAATGTGCCCCATTCTGCATAATCTTGGCAGGAGAGATACTCAGTAAAACCACATGGGGTAAATAATGTAATGTTCTAGGAAATTGCCATTTTGATATTCAAATTGTCCGGAGAATGCCCATAGAATAATCTCAAGAATAAGTATACCCCGCAAACGTTGGAATATATAGTAATAGTGTTGTCCGTGTGTGCATGGGTCTGTGCGTGCGTGCACCCGTCCCAAATCTTTTGTCCTGACCATATTTTCAAGGGTTTTCATATATATTGACCAATCTTGGTATTTTGAGTCATCATTCATCACACATCACATGTGTGGCATGTATCAAATGTACGTCAGCGTCACCTACTTTTCATGGCTCACTGAATATCATAATTTATTCTTGTCCGGGATGTAACTATTCAAGAGTATTTTGTATACAGTAACCAAACTTCGCGTATGGATTCATTGAAGCGTACCAGTTTGTCATCTATCCAACGTAGGTCAACGTGACCTACTCTTCATGGTTCACTGAACATCATAGAAAATTGCATTTGTCTGTCCATTATATTTTGTCCGGACATTATTTTCATAGGTTTTTCACATATTGTTACCAAACTTGGTATATGGATTCCTCATAGCGTAAAGGTGTGTCATGTGTCAAAAGTAGGTCAGCGTGGGTTAGATTTCAAGGTTCACTGAACAAAATAAAAAATTGTTCTCTGTACTGTAATTTCAAGACTTTTTTTGTATACAGACACCAAACTTGCGGTATGGATTCATTGTAGTCCACAGGTTTGTCATCTTTCAAAACTAGGTCAACGTGACCTACTTTTCACGATTCACCGAGCATAATTTTGTCCGGGCTTTGGTTGTATGACTCTTTTGTATATATTAACCAATCTTGGTGTATAGATGCGTTCTACTTGCAGTATCAATTCATGGTGTACCCTACTTCCAGATTATTTGCATGTGTTCAGCGAAAGACAGGGGTTCAGCAGAAGTCACGGGTGTCCTTAATCATGCACTGCATCGCTATAACGCTTTTTAAAGCTTAGTTTTGATGTTATTTTCTAATCCTCTTGAGGTTACTTATATTAAGTAAATAGCTGACATTAAATAAATAATTTGACATTTTTCAGGCATAAATTGAGATAAACTGTATGGCGGCCATTTTAAAATGGACGCCGAGGCCATCAGAGGTCATATACAGAATGCCTCCAATCTTGATCATGCTTCTCATGGTGTCCAGTAATAGTGTGTCACGTGTCATGCTTTTATCATAAAGTGCGTGATTGGATCTTATTTTAGTACTTATCCACTGGACTATAAGCGAACGCAGACGTCATTTATTGCTTAAATAAATAAGACGAATTTGTATATGCTTGAAATATCCTAAATACATATATCCATGTATAGTACATTTGAAGCTAATTTTTTATCACGCTTGGACGGCATTCTGGAAAATCCAGTCCACGATATTCACAACAATACTTAGGTATATTAGTCTGGTTGAAGTTGTCCCAAAATAGGCTCCCGTGAGATTTATTTGCCAAAATGTATTTTTAATTTTAACAGCATCTTCATATTATGAGTAAACAGAAAAATAGTGGCGGCCATTTTTTTCTTTTTGCATTTAGTTTAATAAGGTAATTTTGAGGTCACTCGAGGTCACCGATCTGAATTGCGGATTAACATAGGCATATCGCACATCAATTGAAAGCTTATGATATCTATAATGCCGCTAACATAACTGAGGCGATGGAGGAGGCAGTAGGAGAGAACGCGTCTAAGAAACCCGCTCTATGAAACACATTCCTTCATCAAAACCTCATCTTGTTGGACATGGAAGAAATTTTGGAACCTCAAAGTGTCGAAGTTATTGTAAAAGTGTGAGCAACATGTGTTGCATTAAAGTTATCATCATTTAACCAGGGTTTGTTTATTGGTGTGTATCTGTCCGTCTGAGCTACATAAATGCGCAAATCCCGTGAATGTGGTATGGGTGATCCTACTACATCATAAATGGCATTAAATACGTGTTCATACATGAAGTGACATTGTATATTTCTCTACGCTACTATTGAGCACTTTGTCTTAATATTATCATTACTGATTAGCTGAGCACTTATACAGTAGCGTACATGTCAATTAACTCCCGTGGCATGAACAGTTTAGTTTGCATTATAATAATAATAAATAATAATAATAATAATAATAATAATCGTTATTTATTGAGGGTAGCACTTCAAGTACACGGCCTGATCTAGCAGAGGCCCTCATTAACATATATACAAATTTTTATATATAATATGTACAAATTTATACATCTATGTACAGACAAGGAACTTAGGGAATCTATTTCTTATAATCATATAATATTCTGAATGTATTAAGAGTAATTTGAACAAAAGCTACTGATGCTTTCAACAGCAGCAAACTTTCAATCAAATTAGCATTTATATATTCAGCATTGTAAAGTAAATTCCTTTCTCAAGACACTTCACTAGTGATAGTTTGCCATCACGATTTTCCTCCCACCAGTTATGACGGCGAGTGGGATGTTTGGTCTCGGCTCCTGGTAAGACGTGTCCAGGGTGGAGATAAAATTGTCCCTCGGTATCATGTGGTTTTAATGTATCTGTGTGGGTGAAAATCTTTGGCCTTCAAGGTTTTTGGTCATGGAGAGCTTTATAGTTGCTTTTAACAGAGTATACTTTCCACACAAAAGGTTCTAGATTCGTCTAAACTCTGGGAGCATTCAAACTTTTGAATGTTTTAGCTGCATCTTCGTCAGGCTTAGAGATAGCATCCGCACTAGCCATGTCTGTCTGGTAATGTTGAGGAATTTTCCACCACCGTCTGCACCTGAGAGGTTGTGAAGACAAATAGGTCCTCTAGACTTTGCTGGCCCAAATGCGTTGCATCGCGCTTATGCAATCACAGTTCTAAACATATTTCCATTGTCAGTTAATAGTCGTTAGCGCTCTTGGTATTATTGTCTGAGTTCCAACAAGATTCATCATTAAGACAAACATAGCAGCGCCAGGGGACCACACATATATGTCTCTAACCTAACTACCTTTTGCTGTTTATTAACCGTATGCAGCGTCGGCGTCCTCGGATGCTGAATAGATGAAAGTAAGATCATGTTCCCAATATGTGAAGTGATTCAGCAGCCTTGTCCTTTTAGCTCTCTTTTACTGTCATTATGCGACAGGAGTATCAGGGAAACATTGTTCATGTTTATTTACCTTTCCAGAGTACCCACCCATCATATGACGTCATAATGAACTGCGTGATGTGTACAATGACATCATAATGAATAACATCATGAATAACGTCGATAAGTACGTCACGAACGCATATTTCAAGACGGTCTATGCGTTGATGTACAAATTGTTTGCTTTTACTATTTAATAAATATTCTGTTTAATATTTTGAAACTAATTTGACAGGGCGCTGTTGCTGCCATAGGCAGCAACAACATCCAGTCATATTAGTTACAAAATATTCAACCGCTTCCCTGTATAGTTTTCAGGAAATTGATAGCTAGGGCATTTGGGGATCGATCAATCCCAACACGGCGAGGTGTGGGTGGAGCTTAGCTAGTGATGGGCGGGGAATAGCTAAAAATGGAAAGGTCCATTGTATCATGTATTATAAACCTTCCAGGTTGTGTAGTTCAAAGTCTTCTTGCTCGTGTCTTCTCTCCCAAGGAATCGCTGATGTATCTATCATGGCAGAAATGCACTTTATAAAAAAAACCATCAGCGAACTCACTTACCTTGTCTATACAAGTTGATTTTTTTCATGCTCCGAACAACAGCCTGACCATCTATTATGATGACACTATCCCTACCATTGCTGAACTTCTGAAATGTGTTGTCACACGCCTCACTTGGTTTGGGTTCATTAATCACTGGTGCTGGCCCATGTGGCCTTATGGGATGATCATCAATGTGTTGATCAGTTGCAGATCCATGTTGATATGTGGCCTAATCATTCTGATCCTTAAGTGCTGACTGATGTGAGTAGCTATCTATCTCCTTGATAAAGGAACTCTTGTCAGTTGGAATAAGAAGACTTCCATCTGTTGCAATGAACGACCTCGGTGTATTTCCTATTTTAGCCACTAACCTAGGCTGTGACTGTTGAATATCTAAGAACCTGGCGAATAACTAACTGCCCGTTTTCTACAAGCATGTTGTCAACATCAATACATAGGTTTTATTCTTGCATGTAGGGCCTACTCTGTGTTTGATTTTCAAATTCTTGATCGGGTTCAAAAGTTACATAGAAGGTTTCATTAATCTGGTATTTACAAACTCCTCATACTAAAACTGTCCTTTGTGGTCTCTGATTAAATGTCATCCTCATCATTGTCTGGTAAATCATAACAGCATCGTGAGCATACCGTGTAGCTATGGATCCTGATATCCGGTAGTGTTCGTTTTGGTATTAGCTAGAATAAGAAGGATAACGGTTCTGAAAATCATTGACAATGCGAGTTATCTCTGGAGCTGTAAGATGGAACCAATTCATCGTTGATTCATTCTGTGTTATTTCCGTAATGACCCCTTCCCAGCAACGTTCACTTCTAATTTTCTGCTCTAATGTGTGGTTAACAAACAAATTGGTAAATGGTATGCTCATCCTTTTAACACCGATGTCACCACCTTTGTGTGCTGTTCCCGTTTCTGGACATTTTCTTTTCATCTCGTACATTTCCGGAAGGGGTAGTGGCATTAATCGTGTCGGCCTAGTATTATCTATATCATGGACAAAGATGTTTTTGATCTGGTGGTTGATAGCTGCTGGATACTCATCACAGCCACCTTTTCTGCATGAACGAATGGGATATAGCAGACACGCTACTTGCTGTAAGTATGTCATAAGGAATCTGTCTAATTCCCAATGCTGGCTATTTGTCATTTTCTCATTAATGGTATCAGAAAGAGCTGTACATAAATCATGGACCACTTTGGCACAGTCTTCATTACACTGATGAAAAGCGCTACGTACGCTCTGGTATTTAATCATGTAACACTTTGGTACAGTCTTCATTACGTAGGTGACAAGCGCTACGTAAGCTCTGGTATTTAATCATGTAACACTTTGGTACAGTCTTCATTACGTAGGTGAAGAGCGCTACGTAAGCTCTGGTATTTAATCATGGAACACTTTGGTACAGTCTTCATTACGTAGGTGAAGAGCGCTACGTAAGCTCTGGTATTTAATCATGTAACACTTTGGTACAGTCTTCATCACGTAGGTGAAGAGCGCTACGTAAGCTCTGGTATTTAATCATGGGACACTTTGGCACAGTCTTCATGACGTTGGTGAAGAGTGCTACGTAAGTTCTGGTATTTAATCATGGAACACTTTGGTACAGTCTTCATTACGCAGGTGAAGAGCGCTACGTAAGCTCTGGTATTTAATCATGGACCACTTTGGTACAGTCATCATTACGTGGGTGAAGAGCGCTAGGTAAGCTCTGGTATTTAATCATGGAACACTTTGGCACAGTCTTCATTACGCTGGTCAAGAGCGCTACGTAAGCTCTGGTATTTAATCATGGAACACTTTGGTACAGTCTTCATTACGTAGGTGACAAGCGCTACGTAAGCTCTGGTATTTAATCATGTAACACTTTGGTACAGTCTTCATTACGTAGGTGAAAAGCGCTACGTAAGCTCTGGTATTTAATCATGGAACACTTTGGTACAGTCTTCATTACGTAGGTGAAGAGCGCTACGTAAGCTCTGCTATTTAATCATGGAACACTTTGGTACAGTCTTCATTACGTAGGTGAAGAGCGCTACGTAAGCTCTGGTATTTAATCATGGAACACTTTGGCACAGTCTTCATTACGTAGGTGAAGAGCGCTACACAAGCTCTGGTATTTAATCATGGAACACTTTGGTACAGTCTTCATCACGTAGGTGAAGAGCGCTACGTAAGCTCTGGTATTTAATCATGGGACACTTTGGCACAGTCTTCATGACGTAGGTGAAGAGTGCTACGTAAGTTCTGGTATTTAATCATGGAACACTTTGGTACAGTCTTCATTACGCAGGTGAAGAGCGCTACGTAAGCTCTGGTATTTAATCATGGACCACTTTGGTACAGTCATCATTACGTGGGTGAAGAGCGCTAGGTAAGCTCTGGTATTTAATCATGGAACACTTTGGCACAGTCTTCATTACGTAGGTGAAGAGCGCTACGTAAGCGCTTGTATTTAATCATGGAACACTTTGGTACAGTCTTCATTACGTCGGTGAAGAGCGCTACGTAAGCTCTCGTATTTAATCATGGACCACTTTGGCGCAGTCTTCATTACGTAGGTGAAGAGCGCTACGTAAGCTCTGGTATTTAATCATGGAACACTTTGGCACAGTCTTCATTACGTAGGTGAAGAGCGCTACGTAAGCTCTGGTATTTAATCATGGATTACTTTGGTACAGTCTTCATTACGTAGGTGAAGAGCGCTACGTAAGCTCTGGTATTTAATCATGGAGCACTTTGGCACAGTACTCATTACGTAGGTGAAGAGCGCTACGTAAGCTCTGGTATTTAATCATGGAACACTTTGGCACAGTCTTCATTGCGTAGGTGAAGAGCGCTACGTAAGCTCTGGAATTTAATCATGGAACACTTTGGTACAGTCTGCATGACACCGGTGAAGAGCGCTACGTAAGCTCTGGTATTTTTGAATCACCAAAGGGTTGTTCATACGTCATGGACCAAAGGGTTGTTCATACCTCATGGAGCAGCATGCTAACAGATTGATTACATGATCCTCCACACTGGAGACCACTACCTGCAATGCACTTTCCTAAAACATGGATAGCGGTAGAACAGGTTGTGGAGTTCTCCAGTTGCACCAGCTTGCGCTAAAAACAGATATATCAGCTTAACTATTAATATTTATATAATATTTATATCTTTCACATTTCCCTATGAATATTAATATTTAAGCTGAAATATCTGGGGTTTTTAGTATCTATGAGTGAATGGCAGCCATCTTGGTGACCATATTGGATTTCTGAAATTTCTCAAGGGTGATATAATGGCACCCACTGGATTATCATTCTACACCTGTGAAAGATTCAAAATCAGCTGGAAAAAACCCTACACTATACAATACTAGGTTCATCTCTATTTCCACCAGAATATTAAGTTGTGTTAAAGCGCGCAAATCATAAATTACAATGCTGTATGTCAAGATAAAGCTATGGCCAGTCAGAAATATCCCAAATAGACTAGACACATTTTCGAGAAATCACACTTGCGGTGCACATTCACAGCAGAATGCTTGAAAATAAAATTGTTTAAATTGCACACGTTTAGAGGCTTCATTTGTGTACCTATGTGTAATGAAACGAAATAAATCTTAACATATGATGACTTCATTCCTTAATTCCGTATAAAGTAATATAATTTTTCTTGTTGTTTAGTTGAATTAGGGACTCGATTATCTAATTCAATTTCACAACTGAAAAAATTATATTAATTTATATGCAAGGAAATCATCGTATGTTAAGTTTTATTTCATTTTATCACATCTAGGCACACGATCTAATCCTCTAAAGGTTATACTATTTTAACAATTTAGTTTTGAAGCGTTTTGATGTGAATGTGCACCTCTAAGGGATCCTTTTGTTAGAGCATGGTATGAAATGGTTTTTATATAATTCGGGCCGGTTGATTACCGATATACTGTATACCAAACTTCATTTTGCGATTTTCTCCATCAAAATGTCAAAACAAAGATTGCCGCCAAATGAGCTATGCCTCTTCATAACATCTGACATAAATAAACATTTTATTCATCCATGAACACAATAAACGCAAATATGAATGTGTAAAATCAAGTCTTCTATGTCTTATGTGACCGCTCATGGTCACTTTTCAAGATGGGGAACACTGGAAAATGGAGATTGCATCTTCTAACCGACATTGGAATAGACTAATGAAGGAAGACCTCTTTCTGTTTTATATTTTAATCGCATATGTATCCAATAAAACATGCTTAAATGTTTAGGATATATACTATTGCTCATCTCTACTACAGTTAATACAATCAACTGTATATTTGCAAGCACCAGCCCAAGGCAGTCTAGAGTCCCTGCATGTACGCGTGTCCACCAATAATGAGTTAGGCTTGCGCGATTACGTGATTAAATCGAAAATCGCGATTATGTTTTAAATTGTGAATTTATATGATTAAAGATTAAATAATCAAATAATCGTGAATATTTTCTATTGCATAAAATATTCCAAAACCTAACTTTCAATTACATTTTTAATGCGATCGGTCATGAAAAATGACATTCTGCTTAGTGAATGTTTGTCCATCTGCAGGTCAAGAGAAGACTATGAGCCAGGCATTCCAGTGATATATTTTCAAAAATTGTTTTCCCTTGCCCTGCAAATGGACTTTTCTAAACACCATTGCAATTTTCGTCCTTGACATTCTTTTGCTGCTATGTCTTGATAATTTGTATCCAAACCGATTAATCGAGTAATCACGATGATTTTTTAATAATCGATCGCAACGGAAACAATCGCACACGCCTATAATGAGTGTTGCGCCGCCAAGGATTTCTATTGTCGGTGGGCAACATACATCCTTTGCCAATTCTTCCATGAGCACAGATTTTGTTCCTGTACGGAGTCTTCCATCCATCTCTGTTAGTGCCACAGGGGCTGGAAGAAGCTCGTGATTCAATATATCTTATAAGTCTAGCCCCCCCCCCCCCGCCCCCCCCCCCGTCACCCCCACCCCACCCTGCCAGCCTCGTAAGCAATAATAAGTCTTTGGGGAATGAATCTGTCATCCTTTACCGTCTTCCCTTTTGGGTCAGCTGTTTCAGAACATCATAAATATTTGAAAATGTCAGTGTTTTGTTCTTTGGTGGAGGATATTTGATCTCTTAACCTTTTTGATAAATTTCCTTCTTTACTAGGAATAAGCCTGTCTCTCACAAACTCCCCAACCCTCTTCTTCCCACGATCTCTCGCATTAATCAGGGAATTCGTGACATCCTCTTTAGCTTGAGCCATTGTTGCAATGGTCTGTAGTATCTCGCCATGCATTCTGTCTGTTGAAAATAGATCAAATGTCTCAAAGACCTGCTTGAGTTTATCCTCAGCTTTAGAATCTTTCTGGCTACGATTCTTAGTCACCTATTTGTGAACTAGTAAATCAGCAAGCATAGTACCACAATATTAGTATGCTGCAGATATGCAAGAAATTGCGCCAGAGGAATTTGCCACATTCCTTGAGAAGCAATTATGTGTGCTCGTGTGGCCATCTCATAATCTTTGCCATACATTGCAAGTTTAAGTCCAAATTCCCTTTTTTACACTCGGGCGTTTTACAAAGCATATGAGGCAATACTATACATGTATTATCATTATCAGTATCATTATCACTACCATCATTACCATCATCATCATCGTCGTCGTCGTCGTCGTCGTCGTCGTCGTCGTCGTCGTCGTCGTCGTCGTCGTCGTCGTCGTCGTCGTCGTCGTCGTCGTCGTCGTCGTCGTTATAATCATCTTGGCTATTTACACAATATTACACTTATTCTTTTGGTTTGCTGGCGAAGGTTAAATATGTACATAGATTTCTAAGTGCGGGTGCATTGTATATTCGTCACAGCTTTTTTGTCTTACATGGGTCTCTACTTCTAATATACTAGTCCGGAATAAATTTTGTTCTTAAATCATTATATTTATTACAGTTATATAGAAAATGATGTTTGTCGTCAGTCAAGTTCGTTACACAATGTACAAAGTCTATGTTGTCCGTCGCCCAGTTTCAGTCTTAAAACGGAATAACGTGATTGCACGTTTATATGGTAATACTGTGAGATATTTTTCGAATTGATAGTTGTCTTTTATTTCAATATAGAATTCTAATCTTGAAGAAGTTTGAAGTTGATGTTGCCATGTAGCGATATACTGTTACTGTAATGTTTCTGTTGACAATTTTACTATGTAGTTGTTATTGATATTTCCAGCATTAATACGGAATACGAATCTTGACCTATTTCTTGGCGTATTGATCTGATCGCTTTAAGATATTTGAAATTATTTCGTGTCCACGTGCTAAGCAGATATAATAAAGTACAGACGATAATCGCCCACAACCTGCATGTACCCTATCTGCCCAGAAACGAATCATATTTGTTTTTACATATATCTTCAATGGAAAGCGGTAAGTTTGGTGTGGTGTGCTTATCTTGGAATGTAAGTGATATGGAAAGTGGTCAGTTTGGTGTGGTGTGCTTATCTTGGCATGTAAGTAATATGGAAAGCGGTCAGTTTGGTGTGGCGTGCTTATCTTGGCATGTAAGTAATATGGAAAGCGGTCAGTTTTGTGTGGTGTGCTTATCTTGGCATATAAGTGATATGGAAAGCGATCGGTTTGGTATGGGGTGCTTATCTTGGCATGTAAGTAATATGGAAACCGGTCAGTTTGGTGTGGTGTGCTTATCTTGGCATGTAAGTAATAACTTAGACATTGTTTGTAACGGACTTCAAGTATATCAAAATTTCCAAACCCGGTACATGAGGACACGCGCTATCATATTATCAACCAACGTGCATTGAAGATAGCAAGGAATATCATTTTCTTTCATTTTCGTTAATAATTACAATATTGCTTTATTGCCCTGTACTCTATTTCGGCACCTGCACAAATAAAACTATGATTACCTATAAATAACATTCCTAAAAATTAATATTCGTCAACTGTTTCAATTTGTTCTCCTCCAAGATAGAATGTTTTCGTTCTCCGTCGTTTACTTTTACTGAAGATCATACCTTTGTTTTAGTCAGATTTACAGTTAACTTCCACATATTACAATAATTATTAAAACTATCTAATGCATTTTGTGGATACGCAGGAGATTCGGCAGTAACCACTGTATCATTTGCATATAGCAATATTGATGAATAAAGGCACAGATGTAGTTTGCTGCTTCCAGCCTCTGTAGTAATGAATTCCAAGCCTGCTATTCTATTCTCATATAAATATTTTCCTAAATCATTAATAGAAATTCACAATAAAAGATAAGATTTTCACCTCGTCTCACCCCAATTGCACATGAAAACAGTTGTTTATATTTTGAGATACAAATGACTACATATTAATACATATTATAAATGCCATGATAGCATTTGCCAGTAAGTCCTATTTCAATAATTTTTTGCCACAAAATTCCAATTCCGATTTTCATAGATGACAACGGACCGTTCCAGAGTAATGACGTCGTATGACGTCATAATCAGCTAAGCGGCATGTAGGATGGCATCATAATCATTACGTCATAAATGATTCTATATGGCCCGTCTTTAACTCTTAATAGTCGGACACGTTGTAAGAATTCTCTACTATTGAATAAACATGCTGTTGAATATTTTGAAACCAATTTGACTGGGCGCTGCACACGGTCATATTAGTTTCAAAATATTCAACAGCTTACTGGTATAGTTTTCTGGAAATTGCTAGTCAGGGAGTTCAGAGATCGATAGATCGCAGCACGAGCGATGTGTGGGTGGAGCTTAGCTAGAGATGGTGGGGAATAGCTAAATATGGGAAGGTCCATTGCTGTTGACACCAGAGAGAACAAATACATCATTTATGTGAGCATGGTGGTATTTTACAATCTACCATGCTTGTCGGCACTAAGACCCATTAACAGGTTACGCCCCTAGATGCCCACATAGATTCTGGTTACTATAGGTTTTTAAATTGTGCTAATATATTGTGTAGTTATTGAGACATTGCAAATTTAGACTACGTCATCTTACGACATCTTGGAAATTGGTCAAGACACGAGTATGAAAAAAGAGAGAATGAATCCTATATAATTATTATTCTACCCCAATTCACTTTCCAGAGTATCCATCCATCATCTGACCTCTATGACGTCATAATCAGTTCAGCGCATGTATGATGACGCCACATTTATTACGTCACAAAGGGTTCCATATAGACCGTCATCAAATCTCAAACGGTCTGACACGTTGTATGAATTGTATATCTTTATAATTCTTTGATATTTAATAAACAGGCTGTTGAATATTTTGAAACTAATTTGATTGGGCGGTGTTGCTGCCTTAGGCAGCAACAGCACCCAGTCAAATTAGTTTCAAAATATTCAACAGCTTTCCTGCGTATTTTTTGGGAAATTGATAGTCAGGGTATTCAGATATCGATCGATCCAAACACGAGCGAGGTGTGGGTGGAGCTTAGCTAGAGATGGGCGGGGCATAGTTAAAACCGGAAAGGTCCATTATGCCATAAGTTATAAAATATTATAGATAATTTGGCGGCCATTTTGTTTTTTGACATTTTGAAGGTGAAAATGTATAATTAAGTTTGTTATACATCACATTCAGAATCAACAGGTCAAAGCCATTTAAGAACCATTGCATATCACATTCTAACCCAAAATACCTTAACAACTATTTTACTTGTTTTCTGGGTTTGGCTGCAGAACACACGTGTCATGCG
>CM067367.1:125326320-125351320 GCA_034401795.1 Chaetoderma sp. LZ-2023a
ACGACACGACGATGTTTAGCTAACACTTATTTAATTGTACATAAATGGGTACCCACACGTGAGCATAAGGGCATGCAGGTGTGCGTAAGTCACTTGTAGGCTGGCGTCACATTCAAATAAATTCATAAAATGACGTATCTAGCGCCTTCATGAACTATGAACAAGTCCCCGCCAAATGTAGGAATAGTTCCTTATATCTTAAGGTCGTGTTCACGCTGGAGCCAATCCGGAATAACACTATACATCAGTAAGACGTTATTCCTGATTGATTATCCACTAAGAACACGGCCTAAGCTGTCATACGCAACAACAGCAGTCCGGACAAATTAGTTTCAAAATATTGAACAGCTTAACAGTAAAATTGCCTTGAAGAAAGAATGCGTTTGAGGTAGATTGTTTGTCTACATGTATGTCCGTTGTGTATGTGTGCGTACGTCCATGCTCGCGTAATTGTGTGCGTAAGTGTCTGCATGTAAGTCCGTAGATGTGTGCGTTAATGTCTATATGAGTGTATGTGCGCAAGTTATAAGTAGGCAATCATAATATAAAACATAATAATGCTATTCTTCTTATCATTAATCTTGCAGCAATTTTTGTATTTTGTATTTTTCGACATTTGTACAAACATTCAGTGTATATTATATATTATTGTACATAGTGTATATATGTTTGAGGGCCTCGTTAACATCAGGCAACTGACGATTTACCCTCGCAAAATAAAGAATATTATTATTATTATTATTATTATTATTATTATTATTATTATTATTAATTATGTGGGTTCTCGTCGCACACGCACACACGCACACGAACGCACGCCCGCACGCACGCATATGACCACTGCAACCCCCTCCACTCCACCCACTCCAACAAACCCTCCCCACCCCATCCCACCCCAACCACCCCCACCCAAAGCACACACCCACCTCACCCCACCCTGACCGGCTGCCTGGTCGAATTCCCAACCAAACAAACAAACAACATGCCAACAAGCCAACCTGCTAGCCAGTCAGCCAGTCCACCCGCCAACCAAGTAACCAACGATCCAACAATCCACCCAACCGCATAGCCACCCAACAGCGAACCAACACATTAACCAACCAACCGCCAAGCCACCCAACAGCGAACCAACACATTAACCAACCAACCGCCAAGCCACCCAACAGCGAACCAACACATTAACCAACCAACCGACCAACCGATCAAGCGACCAGGCAATCTATATGTCAATAACGCCACACCGCTTACACTTGAGAGCGTTTACTAATAATTTACGAAATTTACCTAATAATTGCCAAACCTCGAGAATTACATTTGTAGAAAGTATCTTTTCACCAAATGCCCATATTCGCTTATTGATAGTTTTTATACAGCTTGAGGTAAACTACCCTTAGAGTTGTGGGTGGACGTGCGGGGGTACTGTGTGATTGCCTTTGTATGTGCTCTGAAGACAAGGTTATGTGTTTATTGATATTTTGTAGCATGTGTAGGCTTCTCGGTAAAATTAAATTATTGAAACGTTATCCGGTTCAACGTGTGTCCGCGTGATATGAGGTGTAGCGGGAAAAGACGTTATCGCGGGGAGTATGTGTACCTGTTAAACTACCAGGCCTAGCCAATTGACGGTCTTTATAAGGTCTCTTGATCCCCTACAGAGCAGGAATGTGAATCAAGCATAAATAATAGTCTATTTCATTCTGTATGCATGGCGCTTAACATACACTAAACTGGGCATACACTTGGCTATCTTGAAAGAAAAATTTACTGCAAGTTGTCTCTGTCAAGATTCAGTGACATTCCATCCACAACGGTGTACACGTTTTAAGCTTTATAACCGTAAATCTATCCTGGTGATAATTCAAAATGGAAGATGTTTAGCGGTAAAAATATCGTTTAACGCTTAATTCTGACCCACACTAGAATTCGAACCGCGCGACGTTATAAACGTAGTAATTAGCGAATAAGGCATATGGAATCGGACACCAGCCGCCGGTCGCGTAGGAACTCTGTCCTGACACGTTCGAAACGATCATAACATTACAAACTGTGTATTCATACGCGTTATTAAATTCATTATTGTAAATTTTTGCGATTTTTAAATTAAAAATCGTTATAATTGTTTCTAATAAACTCGACATATTGTTTTTTAAAGTGTTTCGTTGAAATTTTGTAACAAAGAAACAAAACCATAAAAATTATTCTTCAAGTTAAAGAACAAAGTTCCTCAGGTGACAAGCTCGTCCAATCAGAATGCTGAATTCAGGCGTAAATTTATGCTGCTAAGGAGTAAATGTCCCGCTACATTAAATAGTGTGTATGTATGGGGTAGTTAACATTATCGGCAGAGTTGCTTGACTTCAGTGTGCTGAATACGTTAGAAAAACAGATCAATCAATATGCGTGAAATCGTCCATATACAGGCTGGCCAGTGCGGAAACCAGATCGGTGCTAAGGTAAGATTCATTAATCATTACAAACAACAACAACAACAACAACAACAACAACAACAACATCCGGGAAAAAGAAAAAAGGGTTTATCTCCCAAGAATTTAATTTTCTCAATTGTCAATTCATAAAATGTGATGCTTGAGAGACAAACTTCTTAACTTTAACCTTTAGCATATTCTGTAGTCAATCAGACGTGCTCGCAAGTCAGATTGCCATTTGCCAGAAATGTGAAAGAGATATGAGGGGTAGAGGGTTAATTCACGTTGCGATGTTCAGACAGATTCTGTCGCTACCTCTGTCCGGTCTGTCAACATCAACATCAACATCAATTTACAAGGCATAAGCCATTGGCTTGTTATTGCCTCAGTGCCAAACTGGTAGGGCAGGCAACCCTGGTCTGGATACAACACGTGTAGCTATCTTCATGTGTGCATGTTCATGTAGATGCGCAGGCTGTTTCAATACACTTCCAATACACTTTGTGCTACAAATGAACAAGCGGCCATGATTACGCAAAAACTTACAAAGGCCTACATATCACACACGTCCATACATCCATCTCATTCTCCGCCCATTTTTACGCTCATACCTCACCCCCCCCCCCCCCGCCCCCCCCCTACCCCCGCCCCCCTACCCCCCCTCCACCGCCCCCACCCACCCCCTCGCCCCACCCCGCTCCAGAACTCACCGATACTATTCATAGACACACACACGCACACACACACACACACACACACACACACACACACACACGCGCGCGCGCACACGCACACACACATCTGCCTTCTTTGGGCACTTAAATTGGCATCTCCTGGATTTAATTCAATTCCATTAATTTAGTTTAAATCGAAGCTGATGATCATTTTATACTATATAAATTGGCTATATGCTATTTAAAATTAAACAGTTAATCTTTTATCACTAACAGGCGAGAATTGACAAATTCTTTATGATGTAAGCAATATTCTGTTGGTATTTTGAAACTAAATTGAGCGGGAGCCGATAGGCGGCAACATATTTCAGTCAAACCTCGGTGACCATATTACATAGAGTGGCCGTATGCGTTATAAGGCAGGTATGACTGGGCATGTATGTGTGTGCTATTGTTTTTAGTTTTGGGAGGTGATCTCAGACGAACACGGTATTGACCCCACAGGAACATATCATGGAGACTCTGATCTACAGCTCGAGAGAATCAATGTCTACTACAACGAAGCTACAGGTGGGTATTTTATTTCTGAAATAGTAATTTATTTTCAACGCGGAACTGCAAGTAGCCTATTTAACGCAAATCGTTAATCCCGCCATGAATCTCGATACGAAGTGTACAGGTACTGAGACAAGTGCAATAGCCTGCCTGCCTGCCTGCCTGCCTGCCTGCCTGCCTGCCTGCCTGCCTGCCTGCCTGCCTGCCTGCCTGCCTGCCTGCCTGCCTGCCTGCCTGCCTGCCTGCCTGCCTGCCTGCCTGCCTGCCTGCCTGCCAGCCTGGAACTTACATTCAAATTAATTTAAACATATTCAACAATTGGCCATACTATCTTCTATGAATCTGAGATAGCAGAGTTGAAAGGGTTAATAAATAACGTAAGTGGATCATGACACAGGGTTGATTCGGGATGATGCTCTTTGATCCCCGCTATCCTATTACTCGGTCCTAATATAATATTCCATTAATTAATTATGATGATGACGTCAACCTATATATAACGTAGTCCATTATGACCTCATTACTTGAGTGCTAAATTGGAGTCATTCATTGTTGTGGACAATATTCACATACACATGCGCATAGGCGACATACTGCTCATCGCGAGCGTACGATGAGAAGGTGTTCCTAGGGGGGTGGGGGGTCGGTGAGGGTGGGGTGGTTGAGTGCGCAAATATTGGCACCAAACCCTATGATATACACTTGGTAATAGTAAATGTTCATATACCACGGGACTTCCACAGCATGTGGGTGAGGTGCGGTGGTGGGTGGGGGGGGGGGCGTGTTGGGGATTGACGATTGTTGGATCTTGATGCTTGTCAAATAGCCTACCTTACAAATGTACACACAACAATTGTATATTTAGGGATATTGAAACATTTCCATTCACATATTTTTTTTACTGTATTCATGAAATCAGCGGCAATCGGCACGTATATAAATTTCAAATTTAGATACGTGCCGATTGCGACTGATTTCAGAATACAATCAAACACAAAAATCCTTATGTGACGTCATCATTTTCATCTGTAGTCTGTTGCTCTTGAGAAACATTTGAACATACATGACAGACTCTGTTGGTAAGCTATCCGACCCGCGATGCCCGGCCATATATCAATCATGGGCGTGGTTAGGATGACAGAATAATCGGGCCGCAGTTACTATTGTCAGGCGATAGATTAAATGTATAGCTCTCAGCTTTTCATAGACTATGAGACTATTGAGAAATCCGGTTTTAGCTATGCCCCGTCCATGTCTAGTTAAGCTCCAACCAGGCTTCGTCCGTATTGGGATCACCCGGTCCCTGAACTCCTTGAATCTCACTTTCCAGAAATCTATACAGTTAAGCTGTTGGATATTTTGAAACTAATTCGACTGGGTGCTGTTGCTGCCTATGTCAGCAACAGCGCCCAGTCAAATTAGTTTCAAAATATTTAACATCACGTTTATTAAATAGTAAAGACATACAATTCGTACAAAGAACGCTTAGTCTGTCATCAATTAAGCGTTCGTGATTACGAACTTAGCTACGTCATTCATGACGTATTTGATTATGTCGCCATCCTACATGTGACGTAGTTGATTATGACGTTATATGATTGACTGAGAAACTGGAATCCTCCATTGTCATATTCTCTTGTTAATATGATAAGTTAGTTCTGAGATGTACTGTATTTTTCCCAGCGTGTCTCTATTTTACTACCGTCCCATCTATTTACAGGAGGTAAATACGTCCCACGCGCGATCTTGGTGGACTTGGAACCAGGCACCATGGACTCCGTCCGATCAGGACCATTCGGACAAATTTTCCGTCCTGATAACTTTGTCTTCGGACAGAGTGGAGCGGGTAATAACTGGGCCAAAGGACATTACACAGAAGGTGCCGAACTCGTAGACTCTGTTCTTGATGTTGTTCGTAAAGAGGCGGAGAGCTGTGACTGTCTACAGGGATTCCAACTCACACATTCCCTGGGTGGCGGCACTGGCTCCGGTATGGGCACCCTACTTATCAGCAAGATCCGAGAAGAATACCCAGACAGAATCATGAACACATTCTCCGTCGTACCATCTCCAAAGGTGAGTCGACATTTCAATCAATACGAGCATGCGCAATGGCGGTTATTTGAGTGTTAAAGTCAGGTGTCTAGGAGGACTTGGTTCCCATCCTCGTATAGAGAAAAGCAATAGATGTTTCCGATCTGTTACTCTGATTTCATAATCATATACGTCATGTGTTAGCTGACGTCACAATTAAAATGAAGTAGCTGCGTCACGAAAGTCAAACTGTACTGTCAGTAAAGTGGACGAATTGTACGCCTCTGTTGAATTTACAAGTTGATTTACATTCTGTTGAATATTCAAAAGCTAATTTGACTGGGAGCTGCAGCAACAGTCATCAGTCAAATGAGTTTCAAAATATTGAACAGCTTACCTATATACTTAATTATATGTTTAAATTCTATGAATTTTGGTTTCAAATCGATTGCTGCAAGTGGGCAGAACTTAGCTAGAAATGGATGTCATACATTCTTAGGTTGCCACTTGAATGAATGGGCTGAACCTTGGCAATGCAAATTCTAACCAATCGACGAACGTGTTGGTAAATATAAAATTGGGAATGACAGATGAACTTAAGTGCGGGTTTCAGTGGTAATCCAAATTGAGTAATTCAAGGTTCGTAAGACGCTCAAGATGAACGCTTCCTCTTCCCATCAGTTAAGGGCCTTACCAAATTCCGACCATTTGACCAGAAAACCAATGAACTAGTGATCAGTTGAGCAAGTCCACCTCCATTTGCTAATTGGTAGAGCATATTGCCAATGCCATATGGTATACTCACGTACGCACGCCCAAATTTGACATATGCATGTCCTGATGAATGGCGATGATGATGCTGACGACGATGATGATGATGATGATGATGATGATGTCAATTCCCTCTCATGATAACCGATGTTCGCGTTGGAATCAATTTTCTTGAAAGGTCTTGCTATTTTGCAACAATTTTCAGCAATATTCTTTAAACTGTATCCCCTTTTTTCGTCCGCTGTTTCTGTAACATTTTACTATTAGCATTGTAATCACGCACTGTGATTTGTCTTTGCAGGTATCAGATACAGTAGTTGAACCATATAACGCCACATTATCAGTCCATCAGCTAGTTGAAAACACAGATGAGACATACTGCATCGATAACGAGGCCCTTTATGACATTTGTTTCCGTACACTGAAGCTGACCACTCCCACATACGGCGACTTGAACCACCTTGTGTCTGCCACAATGTCCGGCGTAACCACTTGCCTACGTTTCCCTGGACAACTGAATGCCGATCTTCGTAAGCTGGCTGTCAACATGGTGCCATTCCCACGTCTTCACTTCTTCATGCCAGGATTTGCACCTCTCACATCGCGTGGTAGCCAACAATACCGTGCTCTAACTGTCCCAGAACTCACACAACAGATGTTCGACGCTAAGAACATGATGGCGGCCTGTGATCCTCGTCATGGTCGTTATCTTACTGTTGCTGCGATGTTCCGTGGTCGTATGTCCATGAAGGAGGTGGATGAACAAATGCTCAATGTCCAGAACAAGAACAGCAGCTACTTCGTTGAATGGATCCCGAACAACGTCAAGACAGCTGTATGCGACATTCCACCACGTGGTCTCAAGATGTCAGCCACCTTCATCGGCAACAGCACCGCCATTCAGGAGCTGTTCAAACGAATCTCTGAGCAGTTCACAGCTATGTTCCGTCGTAAGGCTTTCTTGCATTGGTACACTGGTGAAGGTATGGACGAGATGGAGTTCACAGAGGCTGAGTCTAACATGAATGACTTGGTGTCTGAATACCAGCAGTACCAGGACGCCACGGCCGAAGAGGAGGGCGAGTTCGACGAGGAAGAGGAAGAAGGAGAGGCCGCATAAATTAATGCATCAAAACCTCTCGTATCCGACCACCTAAGGGTACAATAAAACGTGGTCACTAAAAACAGACCAGCCCTTAACGCATGTTAGTTGTCATAGGAGCACATTCTGTGGTCAGATGCTGGTGGTTCGTTAATACAGGTTGTTCTCTAAGACATGTGGTATGTCTTTCTGTCACCTGTATTAACGATCCGCCATCCTTTGATCACAGAATACAGGTAAATTCAAACACCTTTTTGGTAGTAGCAACATTCCACCAGTCGCGCTTAAACTCAATTAATTTAATGTACTTAACATTTTAGCAACATGTTTGGTCTGCAACTTCTGCCGTTAATTTATAACTTAAATTATTTTAAAACCTTTAGTGACGAAATTTGTTCAAAAAATTAAAATATTTACTTATTGAATGTCCATTTGCAGGCCAAGAGAAGACATTTTTTTGAAGATTTACCACTGGAATGACTGGCTCGGTTATCCAGCCAGTCATTCCAGCGGTACATTTTCAAAAATAGCCTTCTCTTGCCCTGCAACTGGACATTCACAAAGACCACCGCAGTGGCCGGTTTTGGCCGGCTTCGTCATGATAGGGTTAAAGAACACCCGTGCCTAGTTTTGCAATGGTGCATTTTTTTTACAAAACTAAGTATACTTTAGAAATCTTGAAATTTTAATAAAATACTCCTAAGCTGACAGAATTTGTGAGTTTGTGTTTTCTCATTATTTCATGTATATGTATGTAGATCCCTGTCCTTCATCGCTTAAACCTGACGTCCATTGTGTTCTCAAAGTCAGCAAACAATGGACAAATCCGATATGTCACTCGAGTATATGACGTCATAATGAATTAGGTCACAGGTAGGCAGACGTCACAATCATAATGCATAATGAATGACGTATCTGGCTCCGTCATGATCATTGAAAAGTCCGTCAAGTGTACGATTTACATGTCTTTGATGGATTTAATATTTAATACACATTGTTGAATATTCTGACAATAATCTGACTGAGCGCTGTTTTTGTCATAGGCTTACCTGTATATAGTTATCTTGAAGATAGGACAAACCCCCCCCCCCCCCTCCCCCACCCCCCCCCCCCCCCCCGCCATCCCACGGGTCCCACGGGCAAACTAGAGCCCAGTAAAGGTGCGTATAGGGCAAGTCCCACGGGCAAACTAGAGCCCAGTAAAGGTGCGTATAGGGCAAGTCCCACGGGAAAACTAGAGCTCAGTAAAGGTGCGTATAGGGCAAGTCCTACGGGAAAACTAGAGCTCAGTAAAGGTGCATTGCTCGCACACAATATGGCCTGTCCCACGGGAAAACTAGAGCTCAGTAAAGGTGCATACTCGCACACAATATGGCCTGTCCCACGGGAAAACTAGAGCTCAGTAAAGGTGCGTATAGGGCAAGTCCCACGGGAAAACTAGAGCTCAGTAAAGGTGCATTACTCGCACACAATATGGCCTGTCCCAAGGGAAAACTAGAGCTCAGTAAAGGTGCGTATAGGGCAAGTCCCACGGGAAAACTAGAGCTCAGTAAAGGTGCATACTCGCACACAATATGGCCAGTCCCACGGGAAAACTAGAGCTCAGTAAAGGTGCGTATAGGGCCAGTCCCACGGGAAAACTTGAGCTCAGTAAAGGTGCATACTCGCACACAATATGGCCTGTCCCAAGGGCAAACTAGAGCTCAGTAAAGGTGCATATTCACACCAAACGCCTGAAAATAAATTGTTAAAATTGTATACTTTTAGAGGCTTAAATGATGTGACTAGACGTAAGGAAACGAAAGAAATCTTAATCTATACACCTGTGCAAAAGTTAAGCACCACCCTATTTTTACGCACATGCGAGGGTATATTCATGTGCTATGAAGAAAGCAATAGCATAAACATTTATGTACCCATCCATCTTAGTGCAAGAGGTAATAATGCAACTAGAGAAATGCTGATTATGATGGTGGGGAAACACTGTATGTTTTTGTTTGAACTTGAAAACGAGGCCTGAATATGGTTACGTTGACACAACTGACAACTATTGCCCTACAGTTGACACACGTGGCTAGATTGTCATTAATGGTGTCTGAAAACGAAGTTTAACATCTGTGCACGAGTTTGAGACTGTCATTATTAATACCGGGTATATCCACCTTGTGCCTGGATGACGGCCTGGACACGACGTCTCATGCTGGTCACCAACCGACTGATACGCCATTGTGGTATTCGTTGCCATTCAAGATGGAGTGCGTCTGTTAATTCCTGTAGGTTCTGCACAGGAGGGTCCCTCCTTCTCACCATGTTTCCCAGAATGTCCCAGATATGCTCAATAGGGTTCATGTCAGGGCTCCTTGCTGGCCATGGTAGGGTTTCGATGGCATTCTGGCGGAGGTATTCATGCACAGCTCTAGCACGATGTGGTCGGGCGTTGTCATCCATGAATATAGGGTGGGTTCCAGGTGCATGGTTTACAAAATGAGGGACCACAACTCTATCCAGTATGGAATCTTGATATCTTTGTCCATTTAGTGTTCCAGGTACAGTCAACAGATCCAGCTTACAATCAAATGAGATGCACCCCCATATCATAACGGAACCTCCACCAAATGGAACTTCTTCCATGATGTTACGCTGGTCGTACGCCGTGCGTCTGGACCTCCATACACGAGTTCGACCATCTGTGGCATGAAGCAGGAACCGACTTTCATCGGACCAGTGTACCCGTCTCCAGGATCTCATGTTCCAGTGTCTTCTTTCGTTGCACCACCTCAGACGCTCCTCTTTGTGGTGTGCAGTGAGGAGAGGACGTCTGACAGGTCTCCTAGCTTTCATGCCAGCAGCATACAGTCTCCTTTTGATGGTAGACATTGACACTCTATTGCGCGTTTCCCATTGCTGGCCGAGCACTCTGCTGTTGGTGAATGGAGATCTCCTAACAAGGCGTACTAGGGCTCGATCATCACAGGCAGTAGTCTTCTTCGGTCTTCCATATCTAGGCATGTCCTTCACCTCGTTAGTTTGCCCATGTTTTGCAATCAAACGACTGATTACAGTATGGTTAATGTTCAGCTGTCTGCCAATCTCTCTGCATGACACACCAGTGGTATGCATGCCTATGATTTGCCATTTCACACGATCACTTAACCTTCGTCTTGCCATAGCGGTTCACAATCAAGAGCTAATTCTCTCTGTACAAATAAACCACGGTCATGAACACAAAATTCCTAATGTTGTCGCCTAAATCTGTATGTAATGTTTTACACCTCAAACTGGACTTTTACATAACTGAACACGTGTGCTGTTTCCCGCCACGCACGGACATCAAGCGGCGTGAAGTCATGCATGCATGTGCATTTCGTACTTGGAATTATGTCAGCTAACGCGGGGACAAAAAGTATGGCAGCCTAGTTGTACCATCATGTTTCTACGTTCTATTGTTTTTGCTGGTGCTTAACTTTTGCACAGGTGTATATGATGATTAAATTACGTATAAATTAATT
Organism: Chaetoderma sp. LZ-2023a; assembly: GCA_034401795.1. NCBI lineage: Eukaryota > Metazoa > Mollusca > Caudofoveata > Chaetodermatida > Chaetodermatidae > Chaetoderma > Chaetoderma sp. LZ-2023a. Next base: position 125,337,392 of record CM067367.1, read on the forward strand.
TAAAAAATTTAATTGTGAAATTGAATCAAGGGCTCCTGCCTCTAATTCAATTTCACAATTAAAAAAAATTATATTAATTTATATGTAATTTAATCTTCATATGTTAAGATTTATTTCGTTTCCTTACATCCAGCCACATAATTTAAGCCTCTAAAAGTATACAATTTGAACAATTTTATTTTCGAGCGTTTTGGTGTGAATATGCACCTTTAAATATTCTTGACTATCTCTCAGTTGAACGTAATATTTTCTGACTTGATTGTTCAAACATTGCGTATTCGACTGGCAAATACCGAAGTATATAGGTAACTATAGGTCAACAGTGGAATACACACGCAGCACACATGATGTGATTGTGGCCTAATGTCAAGGTCACGACAGTTAAGGTGTAGCATTTCGTTGTAGTGTTTAAATATTAACACATACCTCGTGACCTATGGGCCTATCGAGAAGAAGCGCATTGATTTCCGATCATCAGCCAATTTACGTCGAGTATAAAACATCCGTTCAATGATGTCATCATTTGATCACAGATCTTCAATTATCCTATTGTCATGGTAACAAGTCTAACAGGTAACTTGGTGTACAATTTTATACAGCTAATAAATAAGTTAACACTTTTCCAAAACAGTTAGTACATTTTAAAACGATACCAGAAATGTTCTGTTGACTATTGCGTAGTTAATTCGCCTTTCCAGAGTATCCATCTATCATCTGACGTCATAATCATGATAGTTAGAAGTGGTACAGAAATAGTTTTTACTCGCGTCGCTAGAGGCAAGGGTAAATGCGAGCATGGAGTGCTTGTTCTTGTTTTCGTCGTCGTCGTCGTCGTCGTCGTCGTCGTCGTCGTCGTCGTCGTTGTTGTTGTTCTTAAGGCATTCTTGAATAACTGTTTCTACTAGAGGGATTTTCTTCAATTTTGGAGGGAAGCATTCCCGCGGGGTCCTGAGCTAAAACGCAACGGCAAGAGCTTTCAGCAACATTGTTTTCAAAATAGACAATTTGGAAGCATTTTTCAATAACTCTGGTGGAGTGATCTTATCCGAATATATGTGTTGATGTGTGTCTGTGGGGCCCCGAATACGTATGCCAATTTAACGCCATAAACTAAAATGCAACAGCAACAGCATTCAGCAACATTGTTTCCTAAACATAGGATTTCCGTAAAATGCGCAATGACATGTCATGCGTCTTCGACACAATTACACGCTCAAAGATCCTAGGTGTACTACGCCATGCTAGGTGTAATGAAGATGAGCCAGGGATGCCGCTAAAGATGGAATATGCCGATGATGTGGACTTCATGGACAAGGAAAAGATACACATAGACGAACTGCTCCAGATAGCTGCAAGTAGACTAAATAAATGGCCCAAGGGACATAGTAGCATTGAGTAGTGCACAACAAGCACTATTGGTCAATCAGGAAAGCAAAGCTGTTGTCATAGACCAATGGCACAATGGTACTTATCATTGCTGACTAACGAGGCAATCATCCTTGCCATCCTTAACGACTACAACGCAAGTATCGCTGGCAATATTAACCAATTTGGACAAGCACCATTTGTCAATGGGACAAGCGTAACGGACGCCACTGACCAATGGAACCATGATGCGTGGCCTTATTGAGCAATGAGTCAAGTATCATTGGCACAATTTAGCAATGGGCTACGTTTAACTGATGCCACTGACCAACACGTGCGCGGATACCTGACATTGTTGACCGATGAGGCAGGTATTTGTCACAAAATTGGCCAACCGATCAAGCACCTTTAGTCAATGTGGCAAGCGCAACTGATGCCATGGACAAATGGGGCAAGGATCCTTGGAATTATTGACAAATGAGACCAGCCTGACACTAATGGCCAATGAAATCTGTCATCTACACGCTTGGCAAGCATCGATTGTCAATGAGGTGAGTGTAACTGACTGCAATGATCAATGTGTCAAGAGTCTCTAGAAACCAAATGAGCCGGAAATATGAAAATATGTGTGGGGAAAACACTATTGACCACCAGAGAAAGCTCGATTAGCTCATGGGACACACATAGCAAATGCCATTTATAAATGGCGCAATGGTCAGAGGCAAACACTTGGAAAGGAAATGCAAGAATACGTCCATTGACCAACAGCAAAAGTACCATTGATCAATGGGATAGCCTTCCCTGACACTACTGTCAAATGGTTCATGTGTATTAACAGATTACATTTACTAATGGGGCAATGGTCACAGTAAAGTATTGGGATGAGGAAATGCAAGAGTATTGGTATAGCAGACGTCATGGTGGACATACAGACCTGGAACCAGTATCAGGAGATGGATAAAGTGAACAGACGTCATGGTGGACATACAGACCTGGAACGAGTATCAGGAGACTGATGAAGTATACAGGCGTCATGGTGGACATACAGACCTGGAACCAGTATCAGGAGATGGATAAAGTGAACAGACGTCATGGTGGACATACAGACCTGGAACGAGTATCAGGAGACTGATGAAGTAAACAGACGTCATGGTGGACATACAGACCTGGAACCAGTATCAGGAAATGGATAAAGTGAACAGACGTCATGGTGGACATACAGACCTGGAACCAGTATCAGGAGACTGATGAAGTAAACAGACGTCATGGTGGACATACAGACGTGGAACCAGTATCAGGAGATGGATAAAGTGAACAGACGTCATGGTGGACATACAGACCTGGAACCAGTATCAGGAGACTGATGAAGTAAACAGACGTCATGGTGGACATACAGACCTGGAACCAGTATCAGGAGATGGATACAGTGAACAGACGTCATGGTGGCCATACAGACCTGGAACCAGTATCAGGAGGCTGATGAAGTGAACAGACGTCATGGTGGCCATACAAACCTGGAACCAGTATCAGGAGACTGATAAAGTGAACAGACGTCATGGTGGACATACAGACCTGGAACCAGTATCAGGAGACGGATAAAGTGAACAGACGTCATGGTGGACATACAGACCTGGAACCAGTATCAGGAGACTGGTGAAGTGAACAGACGTCATGGTGGCCATACAAACCTGGAACCAGTATCAGGAGACTGATAAAGTGAACAGACGTCATGGTGGACATACAGACCTGGAACCAGTATCAGGAGACGGATAAAGTGAACAGACGTCATGGTGGACATACAGACCTGGACCAGTATCAGGAGACTGATGAAGTAAACAGACGTCATGGTGGACATACATACCTTTACTGTGTCCAGAATGCCTATCTAACTGGTGTGTGGTATAGGGACGAAGTTCTCAATCCATTTATCACTTTCTCCAACCCAATGCTGGTGCAATAGGGCAAGAATTCATTCTAATGGATGATAATGCGGGGCAACACAGAGCAGAGCCCACTCTTCTGTCCAGGCTCCAGGAGGCTGGTGGGTAGGACTGGCCAAGCTGAAATGACTGTCTACAAATCCTCCCAAGAATACTCAATGGGATTCAAGTCTAAAGGCCCACCTGGCCACTCCATTCGCTCGTTACGCTCGTTTTCCAGAGAGAGATGAGCAGCATCTGCTCTGTGTTTCCCCGCATCAGTATTTGTAGTATATATATGCGCACCAATGTGTCCAAGGGAGATGTGTAGGTATCTTTACTCGGAAATTATTGAAAAATAGCTGGACTGTGAAGCAGTTATCTAGATTCTGACTAATAAAATAACATATTTAATATACACAAATTTTATTGTCAACATCGGGGTGGGGTTGGTGGTAGGGTGGGGGGGGGGGGCGCCAAGGCTCTCCCCGGGCACCTCTTGCACGACGCCACTGGACGTAGATAAGTACGTCACGAACGGATACTTGATTACGGACTGAGTGTTGTACGAATTGTTTGTCTTTACTATTTAATAAACATGCTGTCGTATATTTTGAAACTAATTTGACTGGGCGCTGTTGCTGCCAGAGGCATGAACAGCACCCAATCAGATTAGTTTCAAAATATTCAACAGCTTACCTGTATGGTTTTGGGGAATAGACAGTCATGGAGTTCAGGGATTGACCGATCCCAACACGGCGAAGCATGGATGGAGATTAGCTTGAAATGGGTATGGCATGTCTAAAACTGGAAAGGTCAGTTGCAATGCTTCTCTCAATGACCTCTCCTCCTGGCTTCCCATATGCCGTTGCGTATCGCAGCTAGTCACGCCGGCATGCATCAGATAATCTACAGGACAGCTCCGAAATAAACGTACCATCTTTCCAAACCACAATATAACGTACTGCTCAAGGTAGCAATGTTTTCCAATCCAATTATGTTCAAAATAGTCAACATAACATTTATTTCTAAGTAATCCATTTCTGTTTTGTTTGGGAAACACCTTAGGCTATTTCATAGTTCACAGAGACACATTGTAATTGTTAGAACTCATTTTCTATTCAAACCGCACGTGACAGTTCCGTCTGTTTGGTTTTACTTTTCCATCATTGAGCTATTACTATCATTTCCGAATCAAATATAAACAGGCCCTTATAGAGAAGGAGGACGACCACAGGTTCCCGGAATTAAGAAAAAAATCTAATTAAAAATCTTGCTCATATTATATCACTAAGGGAGATAACCAATTTTTGCGGAAGGCTATTTTTTCCATAACGAAAGGGTTAGTTGTCTCCCTTTAGCTCATTCCGCAACCTTAATATGCCTCGTTTCCCGAACAAATTGATAACTACAGAATATATCCATTCTCCGTGTCAATAGGGTGTGATTTACTTAGATATAATGCCCTCTCTGTGATCTAGCTTTGCTTGAAAGAATAATTTCGCTATCATGAGCTCTAATACGAACAGAGTAAATGCTAGAGTCAGTCCCGCTGCACAAGCGATGAAGACTTGCTTAACATCATCAAGAGAGATACGCCTCGGCTGACTGATATCCCAGGTGGCGCATGTACCAGGAGAGCTCTTTGAAAGCCACAGTCTTCTTGTGGCGATCAGATAGCCACTCTCCTCAAGACGAATAACCCTGTAACAGAAGAAACATGCCATAAATACAACAACAACAACAACGACAACGACAACGACGACGACGACGACGACGACGACGACGACGACGGAAGCAGGACGTTGTGGATTTTGCTTCTGAAAAGCCATTTCATGCCGATTTAGCCACAACGCAATACTTTCATCACTAAAATTGTCTTTGGGCTTGAAACTTTAAACATACAATTTTGATTGTGTCGATTATTGGAGAAGATCTATCACGGATGATTATAGGGAACATCAATATATAAGGCGTGTCTTTGCACCCAGGAACTAAAATGTTGAGAGTGTTAGATTGTGCATTGATTGCACTGGCTGACAAACGAGTAAACAAGAATAAACATTTAAATCATTTGGTGTCTCTATGGCACCCTAGAAATATAACGCCACAGCACATTCCTTTGGGACACAGTGACGCACTAGGAAGAATTATATTACAACACAATTCTTTGGGGCGCAAACAAATAACTTAAAATCCGGTGGGGGTACAGATAAATGACGTCACAAGTCACAACACAATCCTTTGGTGTCCACAAATTAGATTATTTATTGGCACAAAATCTTTTATATGAAGATATAGCCAAACATGAAGGTTACATAGACAGAGACGACATCGCAGTACGAATAGTGAATAAGTACGATTTCAAGATGCTAATACTTTAATATTATGTATTACAACGAAAGCATTTCGGGCACGCTGACGCACCATGAAATTACTTGGGGCGGTACTATGCCGCACTAGGAAAATACTTGGGATGGCACTATGATGCACCAGAATAAATCTTGGGGTGGCACTATGACGCACAAGAAAGATCGTTTGGGTGGCACTATGACGCACCAGGGAATTACTTGGGGTGGCTCTTTGAAGCGCTGGGAAAATTCTTGGGCTGGCACTATAAAGCGCCATGAAATTACTTGTGGCGGTACTATGACGAGCTAGGAAAATACTTGGGATGGCCCTATGATGCACCGGAATAATTCTTGGGGTGGTACTATGACGCACGAGAAAGATCATTGGGGTGGCACTATGACGCACCAGGGAATTACTTGGGATGGCTCTTTGAAGCACTAGGAAAATGCTTGGGGTGACACTATGATGCACTAGGAAAATACTTGGGGCGGCACTATGACGCGCTAGGAAAATACTTGGAATGGCACTATGAAACACTAGGAAAATCTTTGGGTCGGCACTTTGAAATACCGGGAAAATACTTGGGCTGACACTATGACACACTAGGAAAATAATTGGGGTGGCACTATGACGCACCAAGAATATACTTGGGATGGCACTATGATGCACCAGAATAAATCTTGGGGTGGCACTATGACGCACAAGAAAGATCGTTTGGGTGGCACTATGACGCACCAGGGAATTACTTGGGGTGGCTCTTTGAAGCACTGGGAAAATTCTTGGGCTGGCACTATAAAGCGCCATGAAATTACTTGGGGCGGTACTATGACGAGCTAGGAAAATACTTGGGATGGCCCTATGATGCACCGGAATAATTCTTGGGGTGGTACTATGACGCACGAGTAAGATCATTGGGGTGGCACTATGACGCACCAGGGAATTACTTGGGGTGGCTCTTTGAAGCACTAGGTAAATACTTGGGGTGACACTATGATGCACTAGGAAAATACTTGGGGCGGCACTATGACGCGCTAGGAAAATACTTGGGGTCACACTCTGAGGCACAAAGGAAAATACTTGGGGCGACACTTTGAAGCACCAGGAAAATACTTGGGGTGGCACTATGACATACCAGGAGAATACTTGGGGTGACACTATGACGCACCAGAAAAATACTTGGGGTGGCACTATGACACACCAGGAGAATACTTGGGGTGACACTATCACGCACCAGAAAAATACTTGGGGTGGCACTATGACGCACTATGAAAATACTTAGAGCGGAACTATGACGCACTAGGAAAATACTTGGGGCGGAACTATGACGCGCTAGGAAAATCCAAAGTTAGAAGCATCATAGTGCAAAGTGCCAACCTACCCCACCTCTAGCTGTACCCTGGGGTTGGAGCTGAATATAAATGTCGTATGCAATCCGTAATCATATGGGTAACTCACAAATCGAATAGGGTTGAATTCCAACAACTGTTTCATAGACGATAGCCGGAGGGGCAGATAGCGAGACGCAGACACGTGGGTTAACGGACAGACGACCAGTCAGACGGACGGAGGGAACTATAATATCCCATCCATTTTTTTATAACGTGTGATGATACAACGAGCAGGGGTTCCCTCAAGTGTCCAGTATTCTGATTAAAATATGTAAAATGTGATAAATATAATCTCGAATTCGCTCCCATTTTATATCAACCATGTCACACGGGTGTTATATTATATCCGAAACTAGGCAATGTACGTCTCGGAGACCTAGTCTATTAACCTGTGTGATAAACTTGCTATAAGCGAGCACATCGCTTGAGATGCTCTATGGACATACCCGTTTTGCAACCAATTATATGACGTCATAATCAATTACGTCACAATACACAGTGACGTATCTAGCTCCGTCATGGGCATTGAAGAGTCTGTCAAGTGAACGAATTGTGTCATTGTTAGATTTGCTATTGAACAAACATTCTGTTAAATATTTTGAAAGCGATTTGGCAGAGACGATGTTGCTAGGCAGTAACAACACCCAGTCCAATTAATTTAGTTCAAAATATTCAGTAGTTTGCTTATATTATTATCTTAAAATTGCGATTCTTGGAATTCAGGATTCAATGCATATAAATTGATTCAATACATGTAAAACTGTGGGCGGAGCATAGATAGAAATGGGCGGGAAATAGGTAGAAATGGACGGCGGGCTATTACTTACGCTAATGAGAATCGCGCTGTAAGAGGGGAACCCTTAGGCAGTGCTATTGCATATCTGTTCGCCAGAAATGTTTCACGGAGTTTAACGAAGTCACACGAATTATAGCCACGCGTTTCCCATGATGGCACTGTGCCAAAATACGCATATTGTTCCTTTGCAACCATTCTTACATGTGCTTCTACGTCGCCGTCTAACACTCTAGGGTCGTCTTTAAAAAATGTGTCAATTCCTTTCCAAATGCCTTGGTAAAGCGTCAAATTAGAATTCTGCAAAGCAAAGAGTAGCATTAGTGATCGCTAAGAGAAATATTTAAGAGTTCATCGACCATCATCGTCAATCATCGACCATCATCGACAATCATCATCATCATCATCATCATGATCAAGCGAGTGCGGTTATCCAGGTGCTATTAAATGTGCACTGACAGTACCTGGTGGATGCCTAAAAAAGTTGTCTGAAGAAACGCATTCCCCAGAGTTCATCGACCATCGACAATCATCATCGGCGATCATCATCGACAATCATCATCAGCGATCATCATCGACAATCATCATCGGCGGTCATCATCGAGTCATCATCGACAATCATCATCGGCGATCATCATCGACAGTCATCATCGGCGATCATCATCGACAATCATCATAGACAATCATCATAGACATTCATCATCGGCGATCATCATCGACAGTCATCATCGGCGATCATCATCGACAATCATCATCGGCTATCATCATCGACAACGGGTCATAGACAATCACCATCGATAATCATCATCGACAATCGTCTTCGTCGTCGTCGTCGTCGTCGTCGTCGTCGTCGTCGTCGCCAGAGCAGTCAGCGTGAAAACAGCATTGAAGAAAATCCATCCAAAGAGCAAATGACCGGGTAGATGAGATCACCTACGCTATTGTCTGATGTAAAATGTCCATAACAGTGAACGTAGTAAGAATCATGAAACCACAGCAAGGACTCGCATTACACAACTCTGACGGACACTGCATCGGCTCTGTCCAAGGAAAAACTGAGACGACGAGAGAATGGGTCAAACAGCAAGTAAATAATACAGTAGATGAGTCACTAGCCCAATTTGGCGACCAGTCAGGACCAATGTCAACCAAATAAGAGATACAGAGGTTAGATGAACGCCGGTCCCTCTAGAATGGTCGCCCGTGTTGGCCAGGTGTCATCAACAACGGACTACCTCAATAATGATATCATCTCAACGCATCATCAATTCTGTCTTGGGCTCCCACCCTCCCCACCGCCTCCCCACCCACCCCCTATAGATGCCATGGGAGAAGGCACGCTCATAAGTCATCATACTGGCTAAGCCCAAGAAATTACCTGAACCTCTCTTCAACCTGGAGCCAATGATGCAATGATTACAGTCACATGCGGTGTTCTTGCATGAGCTTATGAACATTCCGTTAGACGTGACTGAACTTATAATGTATCAGAGATAAAAGTGAGAGATTTAAGTGGAAGCTGGTAGAATGTCTTCAAAGGGGGACGCAGTTGTGCCGACTGTTGGCATCAGTAGTCATATCGAAACATTTCGACTCCTACAAGGTGGGAATCCATATCTCACGCGCATTTAATACCATCAAGAGAGCACTGATTCTTCAGTTGAGGATTCCAGTTTTAGCTATGCCACGCCCATCTCTAGCTAAGCTCCACCCACACGTTGGGATCAATCGATTCCTGCATTCTCTGAAACTCAATTTCCGGAAAACTGTACAGCTAAGCTGCTGGATAGTTTGAAACTAATTGGACTTGGTGCTGTTGTTGCCTATGGCAGCAACACAGCCCAGTCAAATTACTTTCAAAATAGTCAACAATCAATGTTTATTAAATAGTAAAGACATACAATTTGTAGAACAACGCTTAGTCCGTCATCAATTATCCGTTCGTCAAAAAATTAGCCATGTCAATCATGATGTAATTGATTATGACGTCATACTACACCTATGTGATTGATTATGACATCATACGATTGATTGAGAAACTGGAATCCTCACTTTCTCCATCATGCTGATTGTGATGACAATTTAATATAATTCCTTAGTGCTGTTCACCTGCCGCCTCACGGCAGCTCTATCATCGGTTCGAGGACAGGCAACAAGAACAAACCCTCCACTACCGAGGCATGATCCTAGAGATGGAGTACCCAGGTAATGTTGTGTTTTTATCGTTGAAGAAAGTAGACTCCTTGGCGAACTGCCGACCCCACCCCTATTTAGCTGCAACTGTAAGACAACTCAACAGCGCAAACATCTCAATGTCAGAAACTTCAAAAATGAAGCCAATTTCACACCCATATATCTGTCCGATTAAAAGGAGATGAATTTACCCAGGTACATTACGTCGTCGTCGCCTCGTCGTCCTCACCTTGTCGTCGTCGCCGTTGCCGCCGTCGTCGTCACCTCTACGATCGTCTCCATGAGAGCCTATACACATGCCATCTCATAGGTGCTGCTGGCAGTAATTAAGTGGTGGATACCTGAAAAGTTGTCTGAAGAAAGGCATTGCCCAGAGTTCCCCATCTGTAGGTGTTTTGCCGGACCAGCTCTTCCAATGTGTTGAATGGCAATATACTTTTAGAAACCGCCAAATTAGCAATAAGGAATCCAATAAATGTCACTGCGACAAGCAGTCTAAACATCCACCAGATTGCTATTAGAGTCCGAGCAGAGTTCCATACAGATCTATAATGGGACGCTGAAACATACCATATCAATTTCTGCAATTTAAAACAAAATTTATGACATAGTCATGTTGTTGGTGTCGGTGATAAGCCATGTTGGGGCATCATGGTCGAACCTACGTATCAAAGAAAGCCACAATTTTAGCAGTATATTTTCTTGCGAATATAGCGAATATTTCTAGCTATACCTGCTCATTTCCAACTAAGCTCCGCCCATTTCCAGTTAAGCTCCGCCCATTTCCAGCTAACCTCCGACCATTTCCAGTTAAGCTCCGCCCATTTCCAGCTAAGCTCCGGCCACCTTTTACACGCGTTTGAATCTAGTTACAACGTGGACAAAATTTCCAGAATCTAAATTTCAAGGTATCTATAGGTAAGATGTTGAATATTTTGAAACTAATTTGGCTGGGGTTGTTGCTGCCTCTGTCAGCAAGATCGCTCAGTCAACTTACTTTTAAAATATTCAACAAAATGTTTGTCAGCAAGAGCTCCCAGTCAACTTAGTTTTAAAATATTCAACAGAATATTTATTAAATTATAAATTAATCAAAACAAGTAATTCATACACCTTCGTGACGGACTAGTGTCATTTTCGTAACGGACATACATCAGTTGAAGTGTGATGCCAGCAGGTGACGTCATAGCCCTACATTTCTAGCTATAGCCCCTTCATTTCTAACTATAGCCCCTACATTTCTAGCTATAGCCCCTTCATTTCTAACTATAGCCCCTTCATTTCTAGCTTTAGTCCCTTCATGTCTAGCTATAGCCCCTTCATTTCTAGCAATCGCCCCTTCACTTCTAAATATAGCCCCTTCATTTCTAGCTATAGCCCTACATTTCTAGCTATAGTCCCTTCATTTCTAGCTATAGCCCCTTCATTTCTAGCTATAGCCCCTTCATTTCTAGCTATAGCCCTACATTTCTAGCTATAGCCCCTTCATTTCTAGCTATAGTCCCTTCATTTCTAGCTATAGCCCCTTCATTTCTAACTATAGCCCTACATTTCTAGCTATAGTCCCTTCATTTCTAGCTATAGCCCCTTCATTTCTAGCTATAGCCCCTTCATTTCTAGCTATAGCCCTACATTTCTAGCTATAGCCCCTTCATTTCTAGCTATAGTCCCTTCATTTCTAGCTATAGCCCCTTCATTTCTAGCTATAGCCCTACATTTCTAGCTATAGTCCCTTCATTTCTAGCTATAGCCCTACATTTCTAGCTATAGTCCCTTCATTTCTAGCTATAGCCCCTTCATTTCTAGCTATAGCCCTACATTTCTAGCTATAGCCCTACATTTCTAGCTATAGTCCCTTCATTTCTAGCTATAGCCCTACATTTCTAGCTATAGCCCTACATTTCTAGCTATAGCCCTACATTTCTAGCTATAGTCCCTTCATTTCTAGCTATAGCCCTACATTTCTAGCTATAGCCCTACATTTCTAGCTATAGCCCTACATTTCTAGCTATAGTCCCTTCATTTCTAGCTATAGTCCCTTCATTTCTAGCTATAGCCCTACATTTCTAGCTATAGCCCCTTCATTTCTAGCTATAGCCCTACATTTCTAGCTATAGTCCCTTCATTTCTAGCTATAGCCCCTTCATTTCTAGCTATAGCCCTACATTTCTAGCTATAGTCCCTTCATTTCTAGCTATAGCCCTTCATTTCTAGCTATAGTCCCTTCATTTCTAGCTATAGCCCCTTCATTTCTAGCTATAGCCCCTTCATGTCTAGCTATAGCCCTTCATTTCTAGCTATAGTCCCTTCATTTCTAGCTATAGCCCCTTCATTTCTAGCTATAGCCCCTTCATTTCTAGCTATAGCCCTACATTTCTAGCTATAGCCCTACATTTCTAGCTATAGCCCTACATTTCTAGCTATAGCCCCTTCATTTCTAGCTATAGCCCTACATTTCTAGCTTTAGTCCCTTCATTTCTAGCTATAGTCCCTTCATTTCTAGCTATGACCCCTTCATTTCTAGCTATAGCCCCTTCATTTCTACTATAGTCCCTTCATTTCTACCCATAGCCCCTTCATTTCTCGCTATAGTCCCTTCATTTCTAGCTATGACCCTTTCATTTCTAGCTATAGCCCCTTAAGTTCTAGCTATAGCCCCTTCATGTCTAGCTATGGCCCCTTCATTTCTAGCTATAGCCCCTTCATTTCTAGCTATAGCCTCTTCATTTCTAGCTATAGCCCCTTAAGTTCTAGCTATAGCCCCTTCATGTCTAGCTATGGCCCCTTCATTTCTAGCTATAGCCCCTTCATTTCTAGCTATAGCCCTTCATTTTTAGCTATAGCCCCTTCATTTCTAGCTTTAGTCCCTTCATTTCTAGCTATAGCCTCTTCATTTCTAGCTATAGTCCCTTCATTTCTAGCTATAGTCCCTTCATTTCTAGCTATAGCCTCTTCATTTCTAGCTATAGCCCCTTCATTTCTAGCTATAGCCCCTTCATTTCTAGCTATAGCCCCTTCATTTCTAGCTATAGCCCCTTCATTTCTAGCTATAGTCCCTTCATTTCTAGTTATAGCCCTTCACAGCCCTTCAGTTCTAACTATAGCCCCTTCATAGCCCTTCATTTCTAGCTATAGCCCCTTCATTTCTAGCTATAGCCCCTTCATTTCTAGCTATAGCCCCTTCATTTCTAGCTATAGTCCCTTCATTTCTAGTTATAGCCCTTCATAGCCCTTCAGTTCTAGCTATAGTCCTTTCATAGCCCTCCATTTCTAGCTATAGCCCTTCATTTCTAGCTATAGCCCTTTCATTTCTAGCTATAGCCCTTCATTTCTAGCTATAGCCCTTCATTTCTAGCTATAGCCCCTTCATTTCTAGCTATATTCCCTTCATTTCTAGCTATATTCCCTTCATTTCTAGCTATAGCCCCTTCATTTCTAGCTATAGCCCCTTCATTTCTAGCTATAGCCTCTTCAATTCTCGCTAAGCTCCGCCCGCTATGTATTTGTGTTGGAATCAATGTATATACTTTGGACCCTGAAGGCACAGAATCGTAAATATGAAGTAATTTACAGGTAAGCTATTGAAATTCTTGAAATGAAATTTTCTGTGGGAGTGCATTTCACATCCAAATTAGTTTCAAAATATTCAACAGAAGTTTATTAAATTGTAAATTAATCAAAGACATACAATTCATCCGCCTTCGTGACGGACTATTGCCACCTTCGGGACTATTGCCACCTTCGTGACAGACTATTGCCCTCTTCATGACGGACTATTGCCCCCTTCGTGACGGACTATTGCCCCCTTTGCAACGGACTATTTCCCCCTTAGTGACGGACAAGTGTCCTCTTCATGACGGACTATTGTCCCCTTCGTGACGGACTAGTACCCTCTTCATGACGGACTAGTGCCCCCCCT
>CM067367.1:125356320-125481320 GCA_034401795.1 Chaetoderma sp. LZ-2023a
TGAAACCAATTTGACTGCCATAGGCAGCAACAGCACGCAGGAAAATTAGTTTCAAAATATTTAACAGCTTACCCGTATAGTTTTCTCGAAATTGGTAGTCAGGGAGTTCAGGGATCGATCGATCCCAACACAGGCGAAGTGTGGGTGGAGCGTAGGTAAAGATGGACGAGGCAACGCTAAAACTGGATTCCTCCCTTGTGTGAATAGTGTTGTTATTAATAATATTAAATCGACTTTACTAAAATGCCATAAACTAGTACCCGTATGCGTCTAATGACCATTAACTTCTGCCTTCCACGTCAGTATGGATGGATCATTATACACAGCAGTGTGTAAGATGACTGCATACCTATATCATCAACAACATTATTATCTGAGAGTTTGTGACCACTTTAAGGACTATTTACTTGTGTGTAATATCTTATAATGCCGAATGTATTCAATTGCATTCTTGGAAGAGATTTAAAGAACTGCTTTCCCCCTCTTCAGGTCGATTCGTCCCAGAATCACTATACGTCCTGTAGCCCATTGGCGAATGCAAGGGCGAATAAAAGTTTCAAATATTGAGATGTAGATGCAGAAATATGTTGGGCGTGAACCATCCCAAGAAAATTTCCATAGCTAGGTTCTCTCAGATGGAATCTTGTGATGTTCGGGATGTACCTAGAACGGTATGGAATGAATATAATTTTTTTCAAAAATGGAATTTGTAATATTTGAAATTCACTTCCTCGCGATAATAGAATGACAGAGTTAACCCTGTCTATAGCTGGCACTCATCACTTGGGCAACATGATGGTAGTTCTGTAATGCAGGTGGCCATCTATCCTCTAAAAGTACCGTATCCAATGACTTACATTACGTCGCTATCGTTCCTTAGTGGCCACATTCTCTGATCCACACAATGGCCACTACAGACCAGTTTGACAGTAATATTTAACTGTAGTGTTCTAAATCCTTTCTATCTCCAACGATTCACCTCTAAATCAGAACAGAGTCGTGTAACGAATATGATATGGTGCTCCTACTCACGTGAAATTGAGAATTTTCGCGAGCGTCTTCAGCATGTCTATACACAGCCCCGTAAACTGAACGGATCCATTCACCACGTCACGTATGACGTATGGCGGAAACTGAGAATGGGAAAAAATTGGTATTATGGTTTTATGAAATCTAGCCCATTACTTCATTCAATGGGATTCAATGAACTTGAAATAAAATGCAACACAATTGTTTCGCACAATGCATTTGTATGAGGTTCTCGAAACGCCATACTAACTGTCCTAAAACACACCTGTTGGGGAGATATGCCTAATTTGCATAAATCTAATATGGCTGCCAAATAACAATCTTGTCACTTATATTTGCTCTTTGCTTATATTCTAGAGTAAGTTTTCTACGTAGGCAACATTTGTTAATTTAATTTCAAAATATTGACGAACATAATTTCTTAGTTGATACACAGTGTGTTTTAATTGATACGGAATAGTAACTCAGGCGGGTAATGGAACCAGATATTGCCTAAGGATGGATTGAGAGATCACCATCAATATACAGCACAGCATACCGCTTTGGTAATGACGATCAGTTGTCTTTGATTCAGCCCATACTTAGCCATAGGGAAGATCGCAGCCTCTGTTTCAGCATGGTAAATAGGCAGGAAAGAAGGGGAATCTCCCACCTGCAAATGTGCCCGGATGCTGCATGAATCACAATCTTGCTCTTTGGACTATTTGAGAAAACAAACATATTTTCAAACGATAATTAACCATTACTATTCAGATTATCACAAAAGTACTCACCGACTATGACGGCAACGACGACGACGACGACGATGACGGCGATGACAATTCGGATTTTCCAGATATTTTCTGATTTTCCCGATTGATTCCGGATCGCGCCAAACCTTGTAGCCTCCCGGTCTATGGTCACACCCTTTCTTGTGTTAAAATTTAGGCCAAATCGGAACAGTAGTTTCCGAGATATTGATAGCTCTAGAATTTGATTTGATTCGGATCCGGGTTCTTTTATCCGGATCATAGCCGAAGTCTGCAAATCATCTTGCACCACAAGTTCTTACGTTGCTGTACAATCTGAGCCAAATCAGCTCAGCAGTACTTGAGATACATGTGTGGTCACACAGACGGACATACTGGCACACAGTCAGACAGGCAGCCCCTATCGCAATACTCTCTTCCGGTAACAACCAAGAAAGCATCTGCACACACACGCGCATGAACGCACGCACGTGCACACCGCAACTTGGCCCACCCAACATTCAAACAAGATACCTCTATCGATCTCTGAAAACGTGTCAACCAATGGGAAATGTCAACAATTGCCACGTTTAATGGAAGAAAGACGTTCTTTTGTAAGAGTCTCATTGATTGGTCATCGTGGTCAGTGAAAACAAAAAATCGTCCCGTTTCCAGCCAATAAGCAGACGTCTTTGGCTGTTCTTGCGCATATTTCTCCATCTGAAGTAAAACATCAACAATTTTAATAACCCCGACAAATAAACACTGATTAATGGTTCTTATAACAGTCACTGGTGAAAAGCTCGCTAAATGAGCTTATATTGTTGGACTATCAGACAGATTATTCAACCTATTAATATGGATTCATGACTTAATATGCGAATTACTCGCATATTCAGTCCATTCGCATATGACCTTTACCTCTGCGACCTTAGCCGTGTCATTATTGGCACCATTTTATATGCATATTCATTGACTGCTGTCATCATCATCTACATATTCATTCATCTTCGGATGAATAAACTATCACCCATTCTTAATGACGATTGGTAGCATGATCCAGAAACCACGGGTGTTACAGTAATAACTAGCATGCACTCGAGGGAGATGCTGACTCACGCTTTTGCGCCCTGTCTTGACAATGCACTTAGTGACCCCATAACCTAGATAGTTGATCCTCTGACCTCAAGCTTAAAGCAATCATAACATGTCGCAATATGACGACATGTGCTAAATCTGGTTGTTCGACCGTCTTCCAGAGTTATGGCAAAACATGTGCATTCCTGTCTGCACGTTGTGACCCCCGTGACCTAGATATTTGAGGCTTAGTCCTGAAACTAATAGAGCTTCTAGCCACCTATAATATGAAAGGATGGGTCAAATTTACCTACTTGCGTTCCGATTTATAGCCAAACATGTGTATTTCTGGATGCACTTAGTGACCCCGTGACCTAGATATTTGAACTATTGATCTGAAACAAAGTTTTCTCTCTAGCCAACTGAATGTATGTTACCGATTTGGTGATTCTACCTTCTTGCATTGCAGAGTTATTGACGAAAATCTACATTCCGGTATGCACAAAGTGACCCCGTGACCTCGATTTTTAACCTATTGACTCCAAACTAAAAGGTTTTCTAGTCACTCAGACTATCAATATATGTTTCGAAATTGGTTATTCTACTTACTTGCGTTCCAGATTTATGACTAAAATTAAAGCCTATTATTCTAATTAGTATTGAGAAGAAAGTGACATTTGGTTCTGGTTAACACTTTCATGATGAGGCCGGCCCAAACCGGCCACTGCGGCGGTCTTCAGTAATGTCCATTTGCATGGTAAGAGAATACTATTTTTAAAGATTTACCACTGGAATGACTGGCTCGGTTATCGAGCTAGTCATTCCAGTTGGCCTGCAAATGGACATACAGTAAACAGATGTTTTAATTTTCTCGAACAAATTTAGTCATCAAAGGTTTTATGTCACTTGATATGAAATCTCTCATGATTATTTGCATTTGATTCGAAGAGTTCTGTTGGCCCATACTTATTCTGAAAAGAGCCCATGCACTCACTAGAGATCGTGTTACAATATAATGACCATGAATAATTGGCCACAGCGTGCACATTCTTTCCATTTTGAAATATATGAATCAATATTTGAAAAGGAATGGTGTTACAGAACGTTGATGATAAACTATTCTGCATCAATGTTGACATAGAAGAATTCGATGACAAATCTGGTGTGCAATCAAAGTTACGTCTTGACTACTAGGGCAAGATAGTCGGCGATTAACTGTAAAGTCATGATATTCTGCTTGACTGCCAGTTTAAGTAGTACGGTTAGTGTACCGAAAAAGATGCTATGTTGAATTATGATTAGTCCAAACTTTCGTGAGATTTTGCCAATGATAATCCAGGATCGACAGATGTATCCGTTAAGCTTCACAAATACCTGACCAATTCTTGTCATAATTGGGACAAATGTGAATAATGATAGATTAATTGGGGCGTATGCTTTGCATGCGAGCGGAGTAGTTATAGTTTACTAGAAATGCAGTGGGATAGAAAATCTACAAGTTACGTATTTCCTTTAGGCATTAGAATGAATACTATGCTGAAGCTGGTATCAGAGAAACGATAGTGTATGAAGTTATCACCAAAGTACTGAATGACTATGCTGATAATTTTGAACTATGTAGGAAACTATTAGTAGAATGTACCATCCATACTGATTCACAACCTATTAGAGAGCATCCATATTCTATGACTTTTATAAAAATGTATATTATCTCAGATCAATTTTAAGAAATGCTAAAGGCAGAGGTGGTAAGACCATCTTTCTAGCCATAAGCACCACCTATCATATTGGGTCCTAAGAAAGACGGGACTACCAAATGATGCATGTTCCTAGAGATAATTATGTGTTGCCGAATACGCCTGATAATTTTGAGAGTATGCTATGTGCGACTCTGTTTTCGACAATGGAATTGATGTCTGCGTATTGGCAGATAATAATAGCCAGCCAAGAAATTGAGGAAATGGCATTCACTTGCTCAAAAGGTCTTTCCGAATGGACTAGATTACTGTTTTGTTTCCCAAACAGTAGATCAGTATGCCAAAAATGCGGTCGTACATGGTTATAAAGGATAAATGTATGCACGTCTTTGTGGACAGTACTGTGGCTTTCTCTATGAACCTCGCCCAGAGATATAACAATCATCTTACTTTCGTGATAGCGAGAGAGAGAGAGAGAGAGAGAGAGAGAGAGAGAGAGAGAGAGAGAGAGAGAGAGAGAGAGAGAGAGAGAGAATGAGAGCGAGAGAGGGGGGGGGGAGGGGAGAGAGATGACTATAACATACTGCAAGAAAAAGAATTGTGATCTCCGTGAGATAGAGTAGTAGTAGTAGTAGTAGTAGTAGTAGTAGTAGTAGTAGTAGTAGTAGTAGTAGTAGTAGTAGTAGTAGTAGTAGTAGTAGTAGTAGTAGTAGTACCAATTCTAACAGCACCATCAGAGAATAGCTTGAGAGGAAGAAGACAGGAAACATTTCACTGTTATGGTGCATGCTCCTCTGAAGTAAGTCTGACAATCTGGCTACTTGGCTGTCATTCGACAAGTGTATCGTCAACATACGGGACTCTAGCTGTTCATTCTCCCCACTGAGATTTGGAAACAGTTCTTTATGCCACACATTATTGGACGCAGCTGGTAATAAAATTAATGCAATAGAATAGATCCAACGTGATGATTTCTGCGGGATAATCAAGCAATACATTGGACAATTCTAAGGCCGGCAAATAATTTAAGAGTTTATACGCCAATCATTGGGGTGGAGTAATATAATTATCTTGATGTGTTAATTGTTAGTGAAGAAATTCCAGCTCTGTCACAAATATGTGGTGGTATTCCCGTAAACCAAGTTGAGCACACGAGTTGCTTGTCATGACAAATCATGGGAAAAGAACTTATTTATTTTCTGATAAAATGCAGGAATCCAGTTTTAGCTGTACCCATCCAATCTCTAGCTATGCTTCACCCACGCTTTGCCAATGTTGCGATCCCTGAACTCCCTGACTATAAATTTCAAAACAAAATATATGAGTAAGCTGTTGATTCTTTTAAGACTACTTTGACTGGTTGCTGTTCCTACCTATGGCAGCAACAGCGCCCGGTAAAATTAGTTTCAAAATGTTCAGCACATTGTATACTAAATAGTAATAACATATAATTCGTACAACAACACTTAGTCCGTCATCAATTAAGCGTTCGTCACGAACTTATCTACGTCATTCATGACGTATTTGATTATAATGTTGTCCCCATAGTTGATTATGACATCATATGAGTGATGGATAAACTGGAAAGGTCCATTGGCGCAACACATGATACAATCCTCGTTACACAAAGATGTAAAAGCATACCAAAGCAGCGCAGAGATATAATAATGTTATCAAAGAAATCATGTGACTCTATTGCGATGGAGTATATACACCCACAATTAGTCAAAATATTCCGGCATTCTCTACTAATTCTGCCATCAAATTTGTGTTTACTGTTTTGACCTTTATTGACCAACTAGAAGTATTTTATGCAGATGTTTCCCTTCATAAAATGTATAGATTTATCACCCAGTGTCTCTTTATTCCTTCACTACCATGATATATACAAAATAAATATTATACCAAACTTCACAGAAATGTGTGTTAATGTATCTGGTGCACTGATCCTTTGAACACGAAATTCCAGGAATCTCAATTCATAGAAAGTGTATTGTTTAGCTGTTTCCATTATTTTATATATTACGAGAATGAGTCTGCTTGTTTCTAATCTGTGTGTCAATACCCGACTAATGACAGTTTTATGGATGTTTTATGATGATAATTTCAAGTGTTTGTCATCATTATTTGTAATCTGACAAGATCTCAGGATGAACTATATGTTATGAAAGTCATCATAGCAAGAGTAAAAAACCATAAGAGGTCAAAACCTTTAAGACAGTTGTTAGCATAGATATCAGCGAATAATGGGTCTTTCCACTTTGTCCATCCATAATATGACGTCATAATCATCTACGTGACGTGTAGGATGACGGACTAATCGTTGTAGTATGAATTTTATGTCTTTACTAATTAAAAAATATTATGTAGAATATTTGGAAACTAATTTGACTGAGCACTGTTCAACGGCACCCAGACAAATTAGTTTCAAAATATTCAACAGCTTACTTGTATAGTTTTCTGGAAATTGATAGTCAGATAGTTCAGGGATCGATCAAACACAGCCCGGACGAAGTGTTGGTGGAGCTAGCTAGAGATGGGCCGGGCATATCTAAAACTGGAAATGTCTATTAACCAGATAAGTGAACCAGCCTCCAACAGCCGAACTCTGCAGCATAATATATGCCAAATATATAACACTCTAGTTGTCTACCAGGTTCCTATCCGCATCTACTCACAAAATAATCATGTGCTTGGAGACTACAGATGCTACGCTCTAAGTACTTACTGCCACAAACTAATGGTCAACATGTCCGTTGTGCAAGCTATTAATGTATGTAAACCTATGGACCAGCCACAGCAATTTCTTTGCTATGTTCATGTGTTAATCTGCTGAATGCGGTAATATATCATAGGCTGACTAAAGTAACAATAGATAATAGAAAATTTGTTTTCAAAATATTCAGCAGCTTGCTTATCTGATCGCATTGAAGTTGAGTTGAGTCCAGGGTCAAAGAGGTTAATACTAAACTACACTGAGTTGCCAATATGTAATCCCAATTTGCAAAAATAGGACATTTTCTGATGCGATACATACCTTCAATGATATGGAAAATCCGTTTATATTCGAACTTTGTGGTAATACATCTGATTATGTCCTGAGTGATTGTCGTGTGGGAATGTATCACATATTCGCTGTTCATATCTATCAGCCAATCACAAATAGCATCGTGCCCACGTGATCTCCAGCATGCGCATAGGCATGCTGCTGAGTGAGAATTATTTTTATTGCTACATGAAATGAACTCGTCGCTATTTTGGCCATTATCCAAGGAAATCTCAACTTCCCTTTGGCACAGGATATCATTGTCCAGCTCGCTTATAACTAACAACGGCATGTGTACATCAAGAAACTTCAGCAGTGCTGATATCTGCGTATGCTCTTCTGTACTCCAAACAAGAATGAAGACATAGTCTCGCAGCTTAGTTAGATCTGTGAAACACAAGTATACTATGGTATTGTGATTCCTATACATATGAATTTTGGATTGGATTGGATTGGATTGGATTCATTTTCTTATTTCAGCTACCGTTACCCTTAAACTGACTGTTAGTCTGATAAGTACTGAATATTCTAGCTGACTATTTGCAGTGGCGGATCCAGGGGGGGTTGTGGGGGGGGGGGCACTCGGGGGCATGAGCCCTAGCCCCCCCCCCCCACCCCACCCACCCCACTCGGCAGGGCTGTCAATTTTTTGTACTTATCTGCTGGTGGCGGAGTGAGCCCATTTTCAAGAGATAACTCCCTTGAAATGTCGGGTGCAACCCCGACCCCCCCCCCCCAAACCCCCCTTCCCCCCCCCCACCCCCGGCAACTGACCTCCTGGATCCGCCACTGATTCGTCAGCTAGAATATTCAGTACTTATCAGACTAACAGACAGTTTAAAATTAAAGGTAGCTGAAATAAGAAACTTAATCCAATCCAGGAGCAATATGAGTTTTTGGTATCGTGTCAGCTACTATAGTCTGATCTTAAAAGGTGTTTATCCTACACTGATCAAAGAAATATCCAATCTTGTCACTTGTTCTAGAATATTATTTAGTCATATTAATCATAATCTTTCAAAACGTATATCTGGAAACACGTTTTCACATATGCTAAGAATCAATATATATTAAAATATAATAAGTTTTAGATGATACCCATTTTGAAAATCAAGATGGCGGATAATATGGCTATGTAAAAATTTGGTATCAAGTGACTTAGTATTAGATGATGATATATGAGTGTGATTTAGAAGTTACTAAGTGTATGCCTGTAAATGCATAAGGGCACTAGAACACAACATAAAGAATAAACAGCAACACAATAACGTCTCTACCTAGTAATGGCTTAAGAGTGAACAGATCGAGTGATGATGCACATACATGATGTATTTGAACATGAAACTGAGAGGTATTCGACACATCAAGATGTTCAGCCATGTCTAAAGTGCAACTGTGGAATAGACCTAGAATATTAAATAGAACAACGACTCATATTTTAGTTTATTGGTAGAATTGCAAACAAGATAAATAATTGCTTTGTTAAATTGATTAGTTTTATATTAGAACAACGAGAGGAACAATAGCCCCTCATGGTATGGACACGCATGTACTAACATACTCACAGGCGCACACCCGCATGCACGCATGCATGCACGCACACAAACACAGCACATGCACATGAATGAACACATATGTGCTCGCATGTGTACATGCATGCAAGTTCATGCGTCAAACGAAATCTCACCCAATGTCCATATACATACACACATCAATGTCGAATATATAGTTTACCATCTTACCTTTTTGCATATTATATTTTTCCTTACTCCTCAATTTCAGTTCGAAAATATACAACAAAAGATTCTAAAAACATATTAAATGATAGTTCCCATGGAAGCTATCCATTCAAAAGGTTAGGTGTGACTTGAATTAACGACATGTATACCAATGGAGAAGGATGAACGTGAGTAGCACACCCATATAACGTATGTTACTGGGTCTGTATTGTCCCAGTATCCTGCGGTATTAGGGTATTTAACCCAGATAACAAGAACACATTGGCGCAATATACGTTTCAATATTTGACCAACATTGGCGGTCTAGGTGGGCCCAACATCACTCTGCGCATTGGCTTAACGTTGGCCTAAGACATCCACCCACTGTTGAGCCAATGCATCCCAGACATTGGCCCAACATCATATAACATTGGCCGGTCATTGACAGCATAGGCAGGCTCAACATTGTTCTGCTCATTCTTGCTAGGTACTAGCCTATGTAACTTTAGTCTTAGCCAAAAGGCTGATAAGCGAGTACAATGTAAATCCAAGTGTTTGCAAAGTTTTGATAGTATAATTTATGTGCGTGCGTGCGTGCGTGCGTGCGTGCGTGCGTGCGTGCGTGCGTGCGTGCGTGCGTGCGTGCGTGCGTGCGTGCGTGCGTGCGTGCGTGCGTGAGTGTGTGTGTGTGTGTGTGTGTGTGTGTGTTGTTGGTTTTATTGGCCGCTTACACCGAGATGTATTGGCAATGGATTTAGTTTTATTGGCCACTTACACCTAGATGTATTCGAGCCATGGCATTCTGTGAGGTACTTCCCCGAAGGGTTACGTTGCTTCCCCGAAGGGTTGTGTAATTTAAAAAAATGAATGTTGCTAGGCGTGTGTGAGTTGTTGTTGCCTAGTGAACTGTTGTTGGCAGGTGTCAATGTTGTATACCATGTAACAGAGGGGTGGGAGGGAAATTATTTTATTTCGGTGGTGGGATAGGGGTGGAGGGCAGTCTGTGTAAAAACTAAAAATGGAAATTAGCTAAAATATTTTGAAATAAAATATATTACAGATGAAACTGAAGATATTATTGTCAAATAAAATTGTTGTTGTTGGTTTAGTTTTATTGGCCGCTTACACCTAGATGTATTTGAGCCATGCCTCTATCAATGTGGTATTTCCCCCGAAGTGTTCCGAAATGAAGTAAAACTGAAATAATCATTAAAAATCGTGTTGCTAGGGGTGTCTGTGTTGCCGGTTGTTGCCTATTGAACTGATGTTGGCAGGTGTAAGTGTTGGATGCAAGAATGAGTGGGAGGAGAATCACTTTATTTCACTTGGGCGTAGGTTTGGGTGACTCAGGGACTTCGACAGTAGGGTAAGAGATGAAGTTTGCATCGTCATCAAATCAGGGGGAAAATCAACTCCACCTCTCCCCCCAACCCCCACAAAAAAACCCAAAAGCACCCGGCCCCTGCAAACAAGGGTGTTAGAACCAAACATCCACCCACCCCACCAGTGCCAGCCTCCATCACACCCCTCACCCACATTATTATGCCAATTTATCAGAAATATTGTCTGAAATGACCACTCAGTAGAATTTTCGAAATTTTTCCAGGAACCAGGCCCTCATACACCCTTTCTCCCATTGCGTCCCAAAGTCTCCCAAGCGGGTTTAGATAAAATATAAGATTGCCTTTATTCATACTAGATTGCCAATTTCTTAAGATGGTTTTTCAAAAGACAATAAAATTATATTACAGCATAGAAGTATTTAGGGGGAGGGTACTCTTTAGACCATATACTTGCTTTTAGAAATAGAACTGCTTACAAAACAATAAGCCCAATCACTTTATTCCTACGACCAACTTAATTTAAGCTTTTAAATATGATATCGAGTTATGGAGTTACCTCTCTTGAGAAATTAATATTTTTTTAAACTTATCAAATTCATTGGCTTACTGATTTTAGATAAGAAACAGTAGGCAAATATATTGCCCCCACCACTTGTATATAACATTTATAATAGGCCCAATAACGTTAACCCAATGTATTCCTGCCACGGTTATGCCAAATTGTCCCAATGCAAGTCTATAACATTTATAATATGCATTGGCTATATGTTGCTGGGCCAACGTTGGCCCAACAAATGCAACCCAGCGTAATTTTTCCACTTCTATGCCAACGTTGGCCCAGCACACGTATATAGCATTTATAATATACATTGGCTATATGTTGCTGGGCCAACGTTGTCCCAACAACCGTAACCCAACTGTATCTCGTAAGCCGACATTGGTACAACCCATTATCGCCAATGGTGGCATTGCCAAACAATTGCCAACGTTGGGCCAATGCCCACTAGCGAATGCTGATCGTGTCAACCAATTACCAATGTTGGATCTACATAGCAATGTTATCTGTGTTTGAGCTAAGATGAGAGTGATATCACCAAATTCCATCATCATTTTCTGATTCTTGTCTCCGACCGCTAATTAGTCATGTGAAACTGACTCGACAGCGTCATGCTGATAACTATGCAGCAATGTTCGATCGTTACAAGGTCTGATTCTGGTGCATTTTGGTCGTGGTTCAGTGGCTTATTTTTACAGTTTTAGTAAGTTTCTGTAGCCTAACCTTTCTATATTGTCATAATACCGCAGCCAAACACACAACACAAACATTTCCTGCATTGCAAACCAGGTGTTGTATCGTGGCTGTCAGATTGACACTGTTCAAGAATCAATCATATGTACAATACATGTTTCCCGTTGTGAAAGCAATCACGAGGACGGAAATAGACAATTAATTAAGAAATGTTTCCAATACAAAACCCACGTCTCTAACGATAATGAGAAAATTTTACTTCCGGAGAGTTGAGGCATTATTGCCCTCGCCCCATAAAGGGAAGAAGGAATTGCATTCGAGTATTCGGGTCTATGTGTGTGCATCCATGCGTGTGTGCATTCGTGTGTCCGTGTGTACATGTGTACGTGTGCATGTGCATTTGTGCATGTCTAGTGTTGTATTGAAATAACTACTGATCTGAATTGGATCAAATTTTAACACAACTAAGGAGTTTGCCATGCACGCTGATTTACATACTCTGGCTGTGATCTCGATAACATAAACCGGACCTGGAGCAGATCAAATTCTAAATCTATTGATAGCTCGGAAACCTCTTGTCCCATTAGGCTCAAATCTTAACACAAGAAAGGGAGTGGCAGTTCTCTGGATTTCCACCATCTTTTAAAGCATTTGATCCGAAAAGTCCGAAAACCTTTTAAAATCTGACAAAAACGGGAAGGCGATGCGCAACAATCCCCCATTGCTCCTATTTTAATTCCAACTAAGCTACCGCATGTCGCAAGTTAATCACACACTCATTGCCAGTCCTCTGGCTACACCACTGTACTACTAGGCTACTGTAAGCTAACAAATAACTTAGAACATTTTCAAAACAAAACGTGCTGTTGAATATTTTGAACATAATGGAGGAATCCAGTTTTAACTATGCACCACCCATCTTTAGCATTCTTTCAATCATATTTTTTCACTCCACGCCCTTATCCAGATAAGTGCCAAGACTAAAAAGCAATTATTTTGCGCATTCATTGACTTAGAAAAAGCTTTTGATACTATATGGAGGGAAGCCTTATGGGAAAACTAATCAAACAAAATATTAATGGCATAGTCTTGGCTGTTATTAAAAATATGTACATCAACATAAAATCCAACGATGAAATTTCTCCTGAAATTATATCCAAATGGGGCGTTCTGCAGGATGAAGACCTGTCCCAGATTCTCTTTTGCTTATGTTTAAATGACCTAACGGATTATCTCGAGAATCACCAATGTAATGGTATTAAAATTATGGAAAATCTAAACATATATTTGAAAATGATAGCTTTGCTCTATGCTGATGATACAGCTAATATGGCTGACAAATGGATAGACCTACAAGCCATGCTGGATAAATGTTACAAATACTGTACCACATGGAATCTGAAAATAAACGTAGACAAAACTAAGAGAATTATTTTGGCAGACATAAGGCCACCGAAGAATTATTGGAATTATTTAGCTTAGGAATAGCGCATGTAGAATTAGTGGAAACCTATAAATATCTAGGAATGAACTTCACAAAAAGGGTAGGTTTATTGATACAATAAAGCATCAATATGATCAGTGTAAGAAAGCCATGTACAGTCTGAATCGCCGCAAATCTCGATCTATCAGTAAATTGCCAAATTAAACTCTTTGACGCAAGCATTATCTCGGTTGCTCTTTATGGTAGCGAAGTATGGGGCTACGAAAACTACAAACGTTTAGAACAATTGCACTGCAGTTTCATAAAACAAGTACTAAAAATAAAGAAGACTACCACATCTTTTATCGTGTATGGTGAATCTGGAAGGTACCCAATCGAAATCACCATCAAATGTAGAATGTTTAAATATTGGGCTACAGTTTTAATGGGTAGTCAAAAAAAAATCTAATTTAAACTTTATAACTACATGTATAAACACTATATGGAGGAAGGCGCACAATACCCATGGATAACATATATTTAAACAATATTAAACGATTCAGGAATCGGCTTTCTGTGGACAACACAACAAGTACTCGATAAAAAGACTACTGTAAAACAGATAAAGCAAAGACTAATCAACCCGTTTATACAGCAATGGGAGGATGAAATAAATAGATCATCGAAAGGAACAGTGTATAATATATATATAAGACAGAATGGTGTGTAGAAAGGTATTAAACAATACTAAATGAATATAAATTTAGACCCTCAAATCATCGCCTGCCAATTGAAACTGGCAGGTAGACCAATACACCAAAGATAGATCGTAAATGCACATCATACAATACACAAGATATTGGCGATGAATACCATTACATTTTATATGCACCTATTTCTCTGATGATCGGAAATCATACTTACCTTTATATTATAGAAACAGACCGAATTACTTCAAAATGCAACAACTATTGGACACTAAAAAGCTAGCATTACTTTAAAATGTGCCTTTTCACTAGAAAAAGTATGAGGCCTCGTTCCAAATTTAACACCTACAGCTAATTACCATGACAATGACAATATCTCCAATCGGGGTTTAGGGGTGGGTGGGGGAACACACGACCTACCCATACTACTACTACTACTACTACTACTACTACTACTACTACTACTACTACTACTACTACTACTACTACTACTACTACTACAACTACTACTACAACAACAACAACAACAACTACTACTACTAATACTACTACTACTACTACAACAACAACAACAACAACAACAACAACAACAACTACTACTACTACTACTACTACTACTACTACTACTACTTCTACTGCTGCTGCTGCTGCTGTTACTACTACTGCTGCAACAACAACAACAACAACAACAACAACAACAACAACAACTACTACTACTACTACTACTACTATTACTGCTACAACAACAACAACAACAACAACAACAACAACAACAACAACAACAACAACAACAACAATACTACTACTACTACTACTACTACTGCTGCTGCTACTGCTACTGCTGCTACTACTGCTACTGCTACTACAACTACCACTACTGCTAACGCTACTGCTACTGCTACTGCTGCTACTACTACTACTTTTATTAGGCTCACGATGATAAGCAATGTAAGATTTGGAATCCATGGATGATGCAGTATACAGGAATTTAGCAACCAGGCAATTAACAGGGAAAGCGTGAAATGGCGGGAGGGGTGGGGGTGGGGGAGGTGTTGTACTTTAATTTTGTAAACCTGGCCCCACTCCTCGTTTCTCTTGGAATCGAGGAGAATGGACGAAAGGTTACTCGTAATGACAGGGAAGGGTTAAGTGACTAATGGTGAATACATAGGTAATACTGCTGAACAAATGCGGATAAAGATTATTATGTTCACATGTCGATGTTTAACTAAATTATTTTTACTTGCTTTTTTATGGTCGCAGGAGGGGGAGTGGGTGGGCATTTGGGGTTGTGTGGGGGGTGACGGGGGGGGGGGGGAAAGGGTGCGGGCGCTCTCGCGAATTGAATTGCCACATTGTTTCCGGATGCCACCATCCATATCTATAAACGGCGATAAACCACCCAGCATGCCGCCGATGGCCGAGTAGGTGACTTGTCGTTGAGTGGGGATGTGGGTGGGCGCGTACCGTACACGATGTGGCGAACAGATATATAATATACAGATATTATTATAATGAGCAGTGTATATCTGAACATTTAATGTCCGACATCAACCCCACCCCACCGCCAACCCCTACCCCCGCCTGGTGACCTCAATGATAACTATTGTATAATAATAATAATAATAATAATAATAATAATAATAATAATAATAATAATAATTATTATTATTATTATTATTATTATTATTATTATTATTATTATTATTATGATGATGATGATGATGATGATAATATAATTTAGTAATTGTAGTTGTGGTACCGTATTATGTTCGTATATGTCTGTTCACATGATCATATGTATATATGTTCCCCACATACTTGTAAAAGTCTGGGTGTAATAAATAAATGAAATGAATCTCAATTTCCAGAAAACTATACAGGTAGGCTGTTGAATATTTTGAAAATATTTTTTTCTGAGTGCTGTTACTGCCTATGGAAGCAACAGCGGCCAGTCAAATTTGTTTCAAAATATTCAAAATAATGTTTATTAAATACTAAGGACATACAATTCGTACAACCTGCCGGAGTATTAAGCGTTTAAGACGGACTAAATCGAGTTATTCATGACGCTATTGTTTATGACGTCCCCTACATATGACGTAGTTGATCATGACGTCATATGATTGATCGAACAACTGGATTCTTGCATGGATTGGAAGACATTGTTTCCCAAGGCAGCAATGTCTTCCAATTCAAGTACGTTCAAAATATTCAGCATATCATTTCTTACTACTTAAGTAGCATGTTTCTGTTGCTACTTTAGATTCTAACTTATTTCTGAGATGTACTGTACATGGTTTATGCTTACCAATCGTGATTGTTGTAGTATTTGTCCTCTTCTCTGTGACGTCATCATTTGCCCTCTCCTCTGTGACGTCATCAGCACGATTGTACCACACCAACCACAGACATACACCTACTAACATTGCTATTCGTGTTAGCATGTTCAAAATCGGATACTACCACATCCTTTCAGAATTCACATCAGTATTGGCAAATGATAATAATACGAATTGATGATTTAGCATATAAACTAATTAAAATGACGAAAGTACGCTTTTCATTAAGCTATTGGCCGTGGCAGTCACGCTCCACTACAGTATAGCGCGGTTGTATGTATGCAACGCGTTCTGTCAATGGCTATAATGAACAATGAGCACAGGTTTTCGTATTTGCTTCAGCAGTTAGTTAGTCAACACACCTCATTCTGAATTCCAAATATGAAAATGGAACTAAATATGAAGGTTGCCGAATCGTTTGAAAATAATGTAATCAATTGCCATTGCTGACTAATAATTAGGAGGGAATTAATGGTATCTGTTTAAAGAGATGGATAGTATGTAAAGATATATCTTGATACCAGTACTCAGAGCAGCATAATGGCGACGGGCACTACTCCATAAATAATCTAATTAATCTGTCGGTGCGCAGTATTGTTTCTGTGTTAATGAGGCTGGTAATACCAGGTATTCGTTCCGCCATTGAGTAATGGAATTATTTTACGACCTTACAATTACACCGTGTCTTTAATCTGTATACTGATCTGCGCTGATGAAGTAATTGTATGAAAAAGCATACCAAATAAAACATGTGAGAGGCCATAGTTATTCTGGATGACGCATTAGTTACGGCATTGGTTCTGCTAATCGCCATTTCCAATTTCTACGCAATTTTGAGTTTTTAAAAGTGGACCGACCCACCGCCATTCACTCTTTAACCGCCAATCTGCGAAAAAATTGAGAAATTGGTCAGGTGTGTCCACACAGGCGACGGCGAATTTCGCTAGTGTTGAAATACGCTCAAATACGCCTCGAGTTCGTCAATATCAAGTACGTTTGATAAATTCGCTAACGATCGGCGATCACCATATAGCTTTTCCTATTGTGTCCATTGAGGAAATCACATGATTCATAATCGATGATGCATAATCACCGGTAAATTCAGCTAGTGTGTCCACTTGCCCGCGGAGAATGTTTTCGGCAGCAATTTCACTGACGAATTGTTAGCGACAGAATTTGTCAGAGATCGGAGGGGTTAGGGTGGTGGTGGTGTGCTGGGGTGTGGGTGTGGGTGGGGGTTTGGGGGAGTGGGGTCGGCGTACGACTAGCGTAAAAAATCGTCCGTTTGTCCCCACTCTTTAAATTTGCAGTTGTAGAGCAATTGATCAGAAAGTGTGCGCGGGAAATGGAATACACATATGCATGGGAACACTTATTACGCATCTGTTTAAACCACTATGACAATCTCGTACAGAGTCGGGTTGTCTTCTGAAAACTTAATATTGTCAAAAGGCAAAGAAAACTTGGTTTCTTTGTACTAGAGCAGGAAATACAAAGATGACACGAGAGTCAATTACGTACTAAATTACCTCCTGGTCCAGCTGTGATTCTACTCGCAGTATGTGGCTTTAGTCCACGTTCCGGAGAACATGGGGACAGCTGACAGAAATTCCAGTGCAGTCAGTATACAGTCTTTGTAAGCTCATATATGCTTTAGCGGCGCCAGCTACTTTTAATACTATTACCACATTTAACAGTTTACTGACCACGATGATGAGCCCTTGCACCCGTTCTCAGGAGACCCCAGGTGATTACTAACACATGATGACATGAGCAATGAACTATTCAAATATGCAAGTGACATTATCTCAAAACTGATCACGCACCTAATCAATTCAGCTTTTATGCACCACCTTCCCATTGACGCTGTTGGCCAAGGCATCCTTATCGCGCTATCCCAGCCCAAGAAGCCACCTGGCCCGCTAGCCAATCTGCGGCCCATTGTGCTCCTCAACAGAAAATCCCATCTAATGTTACTCTATGCCGCATCCGAGACAAGATCGATGACTTCACCGGATCATGGCAGAGTGGCTTCAAACGTGGACGCAGCTGCGCAGACATTGTATGGGCTCAACGCATGCTTGTGTCGGTAGTCATGTCCAAACACTGGGATTTCCACAAAATAGGCATTGACATGTCACGAGCCTTCGACACAATTAATCGCTCAAAGATCCTAGATGTACTACGCCAGGCCAGTTGCAATGAAGATGAGCTACGACTAGTGCAGCTTCTACTTGCCTTGCAGACACCAGGCTGAGAGTACGAGTCAAGTAAGTGAAGTAGGTAGAGTTTGAGACATCAATCGACTTCCCACAGGGAGATGACATATCCCCTGCACCTTTAACCTGTTACCTTACTGCTACATTGAAATCCGTGCGGGAAAATTCTACAAAACCGAAACCCTCAGTGCCAATACATGCTATGCCGCTGAACCGCTGGAGATGGAATAAGTCGACGATATGAACTTCATAGACGAGGATAGGAAACCCCTTGACAAGCTTCTCCCAATAGCTGCAAGCAAACTAAAAATTGAGAATCTCTTTATGAATGAATCCAAAACAGAGTTTGTCCACATCTACCTATCTACAAAGCATGAAACTAAAGAAGATGATTATCCACCTCGTGGCGGCGAACCATGGAGGAAAAGTAAAAACCTGGGCTTACTGCTTTGCAGTACTGTTGGCATTGCTGCTCGTTGTGTCATGGGGAGCACAGCTCTCCAGTTCTTCTGGAAGCTATGGATTCGTAGATTAAAGACGTCCTGGGCAGACAATGCAACATGCATATCCTTGATGCTATATAACTGTAACAGATGGTCGGCTCCAAAGGCAGCTCTAGACAAACTCAATGTCTGCCACCGCAAACACCTACGCCCCATCACTGGACACTGATGGAAGGACTGCACAATTTCCAATGATGCACTCTACAAGATGTATAAAACGTCGCCACTATCTGTAAAAGCCTCCCAGCAAAGATGGTCCATGTTTGGCCATGTGCTAAGGATGCCAGAAGTCACACCAGCACAGGGAGCCTTGGAATTCGCCCTACTCCGAGCCAACAAATACAGAGCCAGAAGAGGACGTTATTGCATAAATCTGCTAAGTATACTACGAGGTGACTTCAAGAAAGCAGGACTCGGTACACTCAAGTCAAGAATGGAAAGTGGAAGGAAGGACTTATTGCAGCTCTAGGGCGTTTCTACTTCTACAGCCGCAGAATATGTAATCATACATACCACATTTAAGAACTCCTCCCAGCATGCTTAAGAATTGAACATTTGCTACTATTTTTCGTTCTGTATGATCTCCTTGTTGAGTATCTGTGACTTCATGGGTACCCTACCGACGTGCATGTGTTACGTAGCGGTATCGATGATATTACTGGTGTCGATGCTATGACGGACATACATGTGTTACATAGCGGTATCTGTGATATTTATACAAATGTTTCTGGCGTCATAGAGCGATATATTGTCTGTAGTTTAACATTGCCTTCTTCATTGTCACTGAATCTTTCACACAAGTTAGAAGGAGTATGCGTCATAGAGATCATCTGTATCATGATTCCCGCAAATACGGGATAGGAATTAATGCGATATGGATGCTATATGGATTACCTGTAGAGCTGCATAGTCCTCTTTCCCGAACAAATGCCAGACACGTGCCACGTGAATCTGGGCTTCACACCATTTGTCATTAACACAGCTAGCACGTGATACACATATCACGATATGTCTTAAAAGCGACATAAACATGATTGACACATGCCATTGTACAGTTATTTCATCCTGATCTTGCTCTGCTCAAACAAGAACCGGGAATAAAACATATGTAAGATGAACTGTGATATCGTATGATATCCTTACTAATCAGATTCACAGCGCTCGGCCCAAGATCGATGCAGCATTTTCCATGTAGGTAAGCGATTATTGATACATGTAGGAAACTTAATTTGGGAATTACATAAATATATATAAATATTCAGTTGATCACAGTGATATACAATATGACATAGTTTGGAAATAAAATGACGACTTCACTATTTATTAGTTTTAGAAATGTTTAACCATATTGTAAATGCGTTGAAAAATCACCCTTATAGTCGAAACGAAAGTTGACAATAGGAGTAAGCAGTGCACATTTCTGCATCAAAAACACTTCGTACCAACAATTTTAAAACAAATTCAACATCACCACAATATACCCCAGTACTATGATCGCGGATAGCTGCATCACTTCAGCTAGATGGAGAAACACAGTACTATGATCGCGGATAGCTGCATCACTTCAGCTAGATGGAGAAACACAGTACTATGATCGCGGATAGCTGCATCACTTCAGCTAGATGGAGAAACACAGTACTATGATCGCGGATAGCTGCATCACTTCAGCTAGATGGAGAAACACAGTACTATGATCGCGGATAGCTGCATCACTTCAGCTAGATGGAGAAACACAGTACTATGATCGCGGATAGCTGCATCACTTCAGCTAGATGGAGAAACACAGTACTATGATCGCGGATAGCTGCATCACTTCAGCTAGATGGAGAAACACAGTACTATGATCGCGGATAGCTGCATCACTTCAGCTAGATGGAGAAACACAGTACTATGATCGCGGATAGCTGCATCACTTCAGCTAGATGGAGAAACACAGTACTATGATCGCGGATAGCTGCATCACTTCAGCTAGATGGAGAAACACAGTACTGCAATAGATTGAAATCTTCTTTAAGAGCAATACACATAAAGAATGAATCAAACACATCGCAATCAAAAACCGTTCCTATTTAGCTGTGTATTTATTTGTCATAATTGGTTAACCCATTTCATTCTGCTGGATGAGAAATTGTCTTCCAATTGAACTACATATGAGAGCTAGTGTATTTGTCAGCAACGATTTCAGTCAGTTTGTTTCCAAACTAATTCCGAGGATTGTATATGTATTACAATACTCGTTTATTACGCATGGACTAATCTTTTGACCGTTGACATGCGGACGTCTTAATTGCACGACATCTATTCAGAACAGCTATTGGATATTTTGAAACTAATTCGACTGGTAGCCAGATACAACAATTAATTTCCAAATAATCAACCGGATATTCTTTATATCCAGCTTCTGGTCTATATATAAAGGGTTTAAATATGTTAACCATTTAACATTTGAATTTGTTCAAGAAAAAATAAATTTTCTCATAGGAAATGTCCATTTGCAGACTAAGAGAAAGTCCTTTTTGAAAATGTATCACTGGAATTCCAGTGGTAAATTTTCAAAAATAGTCAAAAATAGTCTTCTATCGGTAGAACAGGCAACACGATATTTCAAAGGAAAACTTTGATTAATCAATCATTAGAATAACGGTGTTAATTTGTTTGTTAATATCAGACAATTTTAATGAACATGTGCACTAATGCCTAATATACTGTATGCTTAGCCTGGATGAAATAAATTTGAACTTGAACTTGCCGTGTGATCGCAGACACGTGCTTCACATTTCACACTTGTTGTTATTTAAGTTATATTTCATACTAGTCTTGCATCGTGAACAATACTGTATGTTGATGGGGGTGTTGTCTGGGGTGTGGTGGTGAGTGAGTATATTGATGGGGTGGGGTCCGGGGTGTGGTGGTGAGTGAGTATAGCTGTCACAGATTCTGTGTATTCTGAGCGAATGTATAAATATATAGTCCATGTCTCGTGGAGCATGTACGCGCGTACATTAGCGGGGCATGTTTATGAGCGTAACGAGAACAAATATATGAACTCACACACACTAATGGTTGTCCAGATATACGGATGGGTGCGATTGGGTGCATTAAACAAAAAGCAACACTGAAACTGTTCGTAGACTCATAGCTAACGTATGCGAGTAGTCAGATCATTTCGCGCGTGCGTGCGTGTGTGCGTGCGTGCGTACGTGCGTACGTGTGTGCGTGTACATAGTAGTCCCGGATCTGGGTGGTTCAAATGGGCATATCATTATATCTTTAATTCAAACCAGTAAGTTAACTCATCCAGATCATCGAACGACTGAAAGAACTTGCCATTTTACAAGTAGACGCCTTGGCAGATGCATCATAGCAACAGATGGTTGTCACGAAATGTTTAGGGTGGCCGGGTTCTGAGACTTGCTTATCCACCGCCATCGCTTTCTCTCCATAGCACTGAGGATAGGTTCATCGGGACAGACCAGGGAAAGGTTGATACAATCGGAGAATTAATTCATGGATCCAGACGCTGAGCCAGTATACCCTTTTGTAGCTGGTCCGAGGCCGCTACAAGCGCTAATCAAAACATCTGTGGCTGAGAAGGCACTTAACAACCTGAGAAATGGAGACATATTCGCTCCTAACAACTTTGGAAATGAACTGGTTAAGTATGCAGGTGACAGCACCTCCAAACCAATCACAGACATAATAACATCTGCCTCGTTGATGCTGTTGGCCAAGATATCTTTCCGCATACTCTGAGGCTCCACAGGTAACAGCAGCACCCAGACAAATTAGTTTCAAATATCCAAGAGGCTGCCTTTGTATGTACTGTGGAAACAAGATTCACGATTCAAAGTATTAAAATCGATCCAAACACGCGCAAAACGTGGGCGGAGCTTAGCTACAAATAGGCGGGGCATAGCTAGAAATAGATCCCTCCGGGGAAGATGCAGGGGTCCAGGGATGTGTGGACTCCCAGGTTGCAGGGGCCTACGGAAGGTAGAGAGATCCAGCGAGGGTGCAGCTGCTCAGGGACGATGCAGTGGCA
Organism: Chaetoderma sp. LZ-2023a; assembly: GCA_034401795.1. NCBI lineage: Eukaryota > Metazoa > Mollusca > Caudofoveata > Chaetodermatida > Chaetodermatidae > Chaetoderma > Chaetoderma sp. LZ-2023a. The sequence goes on from CM067367.1 coordinate 125,379,444, forward strand.
CAGGGAAGAGGCAGGTGCATAGGGAATGTGCAGGGGCCAGGGAAGGTGGAAGGGCACAGGGAAGGTACAGGGGAACAGGGAAGGTGCAGGGCAACATGGAAGGTGCAGGGTAACAGGGAAGGTGCAGGATAACAGGGAAGGTGCGGGGTAACAGGGAAGGTGCAGGGGAACAGGGAAGGTGCAGGGGAACAGGGAAGGTGCAGGGTAACAGGGAAGGTGCAGGGGAACAGGGAAGGTGGAAGGGCACAAGGAAGGTACAGGGGAACAGGGAAGGTGCAGGGACCCATGGGACAATACTATTCCAATAGATCAGATATTTGAGGCGCTGGAGCTACGCCACTGCATGCAGCCAAAAGGGAGAATATATATTGCAAATAGCGTTTTAATGGCCGCTATTATTTGTACAGTAGCATTATATAGATGATGACTTTATTTAACCCTTTGAACCCTGAATTCCAAGAACCCTAATAAGTTCAAAACAATCCTACAGATAAGCTATTGCATATTTTGAAACTAATTTGTTTAGATTATCCGACAGTTTCTTTTTCACCCATTCTCCATAATATGTCTGTTACATATATGTAATGTTATTTAATGCGTAAGAGTAAGAACGTATTGGATGATTGTACAATAGGTCACGGTGTCCGATTTCCTATTTACATTGCACGAAATGGCACGAAATCGTATGCAACAAATCGTGAAAATCAAACATGTTTTGAATTTGACGATTTGTCGCAAGACAAGAAAAATCGTGAGTTGAGAGGTGTTTATATTATCAATGTGGTCGTGACTCGGCTATAAAATCGTGTAAATACGAAATAACGCTGTCTTGCGACAGCAGACACCGCACAACAGTATAACTACATCGGTGCAATTTGGTATCTGAATCATGTTACTCTTCAAGAATATATTAATTAGATATCAAGACCGAATGCTTGCCCAAGTTTTCCCAAATGCATTTATCGATTCCTATAATAATTTTAAATATTTAGTGTGACAGCCTATTTTGATAAGGATAGTATGATTGCATCGACTGAGATAAACAAGACCGTCACATTCAATTTTTCTCTTTGATTCATACAATTTACCTTTCCAGCTAACAGAGTGGATATATTAGTAATTAATTGACCTTGATCTAATCCTCCCTGATACATCGTGATAATCTTGACCAGCTCTACAGGAAAGGTGGTAGTGAGGGCATAGTTTTCAGGAAGTGGATTAAGTTTAAGCATGGCGAGTTATCAAATCATCCTCTACAACCATGTCACATGAATAAAGAAAATCATATAATTATATATCCAAACCGTTTGAAATGTGTCATTTCTGAACCACCCTTTTGGAACGTTTCCTGAAATCGGCCCATATCCCTTACTTTTAATTATTTGTCGATTAGGGCCTATATTTCAGTGCAGCGCACATGTATATGCATGTAAACATGTGACGAGAAACGGGAACACAGATCGGACTGGTCAAAGCACACCAAATGATGTTTCTGTAGAATTTCGACAAAATAAAATACATTATTTGAACATTTTTCAAATTCTTGTGGTATGACGTCTTCGCGTGAATAATAGTTTGCTGTTAATCATGGATAGTTGACACGGATATTTGGCAACGGCTCATTCATACACCATCATAGTAATTAAATGCAAGCGAAACACTAGTGTTTGATAAACTGGAGCTTGTATTGAATCCAAGCTGATGGCGTAATATGAATCCAATACACAATTCACGAGATGATGTCATACATTGAATTTATTGGGTGTTAAAATGCATGACTTTAACCGAGATTTTAGCGGTTATAGACTAGACATTTGTCAACTTCTTTTAATTCATAAAATATGCTAAAACTCATATTTTAGGCGTTTTTATTGAAATCGAATGGACCTTTCCTGTTTTAGCTATGCCCCGCCCATCTCTAGCTAAGTTCTACCCACAGCTCGCTCGTGTTCGGATCGATCGATCTCTGAACACCCTGACTATCAATTTCCAAAAAAACTACACTGTTAAGCTGTTGAATATTTTGAAACTAATTTAACTGGGTGTTGTTGCTGCCTAAATATTCAACAGCATGTTTATTAAATAGCAAAGAATTATAAAGACGTACAATTCATACAACGTGTCGTACTATTTGAGATTTGATGACGGTCTATAGGAAACACTTTGTGACGTAATGATTGTAACGTCATCATACACGCGCTGAGCGTCATATGAGGTCAGATGATGGATGGGTACTCTGGAAAGGTGAATTCACATTTGTGATCGCCTTTCACGTTTTATGATAATAGACTTTCTGCCGTCTAAGGTAAGGAAGATAAGTGCATTCTCTGTTACACTAATTCTGTTGTTGTTGTTGTTGTTGTTGTTGTTGTTGTTGTTGGTGTTGTTGTTGTTGAGGATACACATTACTAAACTACTGCCATATGGCGTGGCGGAACACGGGATACTTCGAACAGGAGCTGGAATCCCCCTCCGCCGTGCAATGACGTGGTAGAAATATTAGCCAATAAGCTTTATGGAATGGCAGGCATTGCCTATACAGAACTTATATCATATACTGGTAGAAACTACCGCATTCATATCATGTCTGACCATTCTAATTCTCATAATAAAGAGATGCTAATCTCATCTCAAATTGCACCAATAGATTATTGTTGATAGATTCCATATCATTCATATCCCGTCACATTTCCTTACCTGTATCACAATTATCCGCTTTGTAATATCGCGTAAATGTTGAACAGTAAGCTCCGCCATTTTGTCTCCTCAAGAGATAGTGCGTGATGCCATGTAAGCGCCAATGCATTGCAGATCGACTGCTAACACGACTTTGGTGATATATAAAGCTTCCTTACACAGTGTCAGCAGCAGCAGCAGCAGCAGCAGCAGCAGCAGCAGCAGCAGCAGCAGCACACTACGCCCGTGTTAGGATCCATCGATCCCTGAACTCAATGACTATCAATTTCCAGAAAACTATGCAGGTAAGCTGTTGACTATTTGAAACTAATTTTACGGGGTGCTGTTTCTGCCGATGGCAGAAAAAGCGGCAAGTCAAATAGGTTTCAAAATATTCAACAGTATTGATTATTAAATAGTAAAGCCATACAATTCGTACAACAAAGCTTCCTTCGTCCATCATCAAGTAAGCGTTCGTAACAAAACTTAACTACGCCATTCATGACGTAATTAATTTTGACGTCATCCTACACGTCATGTAGTTGATTATGACGTCATATAATTGATGAATAAACTGGAAACCTTCATTCGGTATGATTCGCATAGTCAACAGTATGGATATGAACATATATCAATAATGAGGCACTAATATAACCCATTAATTATACTTTTACCAATTTCATGAGTTATTTCCATTTATTTATATTCTAGAAGTACACATTAGAATGTATATAGATATGATGCACCAACAGGAAATAAGCATTTGTCTTACCTATGTCTTACCTATGCCTGTAGAAGGAGGTTCTATATTTTGGAACATTTTTTACCAGAAAACATGCTTAACCCTTGTTCTTTGGCAACGCATGTTCAGTATTATTTCAGTTTGCATTTCCTCGAGTGAAACGGAATTGTTCAGTTCGCCCACCCATGCAATATCCTAGTAGATGAACCCATACAGAGTGAGAAGGCACTGTTCAGTTCACCCATCCATGCAATATCTTAGTATATGAACCCATACAAGAGTGCGAAGGCATTGTTCAGTTCACCCATCCATGCAATATCTTAGTATATGAACCCATACAAGAGTGCGAAGGCATCGTTCAGTTCACCCATCCATGCAATATCTTAGTATATGAACCCATACAAGAGTGCGAAGGCATTGTTCAGTTCACCCATCCATGCAATATCTTAGTATATGAACCCATACAAGAGTGCGAAGGCATTGTTCAGTTCACCCATCCATGCAATATCCTAGTAGAAGAACCCATACAGAGTGGGAAGGTATTGTTCAGTTCACCCATCCATGCAATATCCTAGTAGATGAACCCATACATAGTGAGAAGGCATTGTTCAGTTCACCCATCCATGCAATATCTTAGTAGATGAACCCATACAGAGTGAGAAGGCATTGTTCAGTTCACTCATCCATGCAATATCCTAGTAGATGAACCCATACAGAGTGAGAAGACATTGTTCAGTTCACCCATCCATACAATATCTTAGTAGATGAACCCATACAGAGTGAGAAGGCATTGTTCAGTTCACCCATCCATGCAATATCTTGGTAGATGAACACATACAGAGTGAGAAGGCATTGTTCAGTTCACCCATCCATGCAATATCTTAGTAGATGAACCCATACAGAGTGAGAAGGCATTGTTCAGTTCACCCATCCATGCAATATCTTAGTAGATGAACCCATACAGAGTGGGAAGGCATTGTTCAGTTCATTCATCCATGCAATATCCTAGTAGATGAACCCATACAGAGTGAGAAGGCATTGTTCAGTTCACCCATCCATGCAATATCTTAGTAGATGAACCCATACAGAGTGAGAAGGCATTGTTCAGTTCACCCATCAATGCAACGTCCTAGTAGATGAACCCATACAGACAGAGAAGACATTGTTCAGTTCACCCATCCATGCAATATCTTAGTAGATGAACCCATACAGAGTGAGAAGGCATTGTTCAGTTCACCCATCCATACAATATCTTTGTAGATGAACCCATACAGAGTGAGAAGGCATTGTTCAGTTCACCCATCCATGCAATATCCTAGTAGATGAACCCATACAGAGTGAGAAGGCATTGTTCAGTTCACTCATCCATGCAATATCCTAGTAGATGAACCCATACAGAGTGAGAAGGCATTGTTCAGTTCACTCATCCATGCAATATCCTAGTAGATGAACACATACAGAGTGAGAAGGCATTGTTCAGTTCACTCATCCATGCAATATCCTAGTAGATGAACCCATACAGAGTGAGAAGGCATTGTTCAGTTCACTCATCCATGCAATATCCTAGTAGATGAACCCATACAGAGTGAGAAGGCATTGTTCAGTTCACCAATACATGCAATATCCTAGTAGATGAACCCATACAGAGTGAGAAGGCATTGTTCAGTTCACTCATCCATGCAATATCCTAGTAGATGAACCCATACAGAGTGGGACGGCATTGTTAAGTTCACCCATCCATGCAATATCTTAGTAGATGAACCCATACAGAGTGAGAAGGCATTGTTCAGTTCACTCATCCATGCAATATCCTAGTAGATGAACCCATACAGAGTGAGAAGACATTGTTCAGTTCACCCATCCATACAATATCTTAGTAGATGAACCCATACAGAGTGAGAAGGCATTGTTCAGTTCACCCATCCATGCAATATCTTGGTAGATGAACACATACAGAGTGAGAAGGCATTGTTCAGTTCACCCATCCATGCAATATCTTAGTAGATGAACCCATACAGAGTGAGAAGGCATTGTTCAGTTCACCCATCCATGCAATATCTTAGTAGATGAACCCATACAGAGTGAGAAGGCATTGTTCAGTTCACCCATCCATGCAATATCCTTGTAAATGAACCCATACAGAGTGAGAAGGCATTGTTCAGTTCACCCATCCATGCAATATCTTGGTAGATGAACACATACAGAGTGAGAAGGCATTGTTCAGTTCACCCATCCATGCAATATCTTAGTAGATGAACCCATACAGAGTGAGAAGGCATTGTTCAGTTCACCCATCCATGCAATATCTTAGTAGATGAACCCATACAGAGTGGGAAGGCATTGTTCAGTTCATTCATCCATGCAATATCCTAGTAGATGAACCCATACAGAGTGAGAAGGCATTGTTCAGTTCACCCATCCATGCAATATCTTAGTAGATGAACCCATACAGAGTGAGAAGGCATTGTTCAGTTCACCCATCAATGCAACGTCCTAGTAGATGAACCCATACAGACAGAGAAGACATTGTTCAGTTCACCCATCCATGCAATATCTTAGTAGATGAACCCATACAGAGTGAGAAGGCATTGTTCAGTTCACCCATCCATACAATATCTTTGTAGATGAACCCATACAGAGTGAGAAGGCATTGTTCAGTTCACCCATCCATGCAATATCCTAGTAGATGAACCCATACAGAGTGAGAAGGCATTGTTCAGTTCACTCATCCATGCAATATCCTAGTAGATGAACCCATACAGAGTGAGAAGGCATTGTTCAGTTCACTCATCCATGCAATATCCTAGTAGATGAACACATACAGAGTGAGAAGGCATTGTTCAGTTCACTCATCCATGCAATATCCTAGTAGATGAACCCATACAGAGTGAGAAGGCATTGTTCAGTTCACTCATCCATGCAATATCCTAGTAGATGAACCCATACAGAGTGAGAAGGCATTGTTCAGTTCACCAATACATGCAATATCCTAGTAGATGAACCCATACAGAGTGAGAAGGCATTGTTCAGTTCACTCATCCATGCAATATCCTAGTAGATGAACCCATACAGAGTGGGACGGCATTGTTAAGTTCACCCATCCATGCAATATCTTAGTAGATGAACCCATACAGAGTGAGAAGGCACTGTTCAGTTCACCCATCCATGCAATATCTTAGTAGATGAACCCATACAGAGTGAGAAGGAATTGTTCAGTTCACCCATCCATGCAATATCTTAGTAGATGAACACATACAGAGTGAGAAGGCATTGTTCAGTTCACCCATCCATGCAATATCCTAGTAGATGAACCCATACAGAGTGGGACGGCATTGTTAAGTTCACCCATCCATGCAATATCTTAGTAGATGAACCCATACAGAGTGAGAAGTCACTGTTCAGTTCACCCATCCATGCAATATCTTAGTAGATGAACCCATACAGAGTGAGAAGGAATTGTTCAGTTCACCCATCCATGCAATATCTTAGTAGATGAACACATACAGAGTGAGAAGGCATTGTTCAGTTCACCCATCCATGCAATATCCTAGTAGATGAACCCATACAGAGTGGGACGGCATTGTTCAGTTCACCCATCCATGCAATATCTTAGTAGATGAACCCATACAGAGTGAGAAGGCATTGTTCAGTTCACCCATCCATGCAATATCTTAGTAGATGAACCCATACAGAGTGGGAAGGCATTGTTCAGTTCACTCACCCATGTAGATGCTCCGCGATTTGTTCAAAAGACACCCTACCGTACGTTCGCTAAAAAACTGATCAAACGGTTGGATAGTAGTACTATGTGGCCAGTTGACACAGTGTAGAGGGACTACGATTAGATGGAAGAAAGAGGAATAACCATAATTCTATGGATTTGTTTACAGTAGTTTGCCTGACACGGGCATAATTGCTCTGGTCTCAATTTCAATGGTAATATATATTAGCAAGAGCGTGACACCCACTTACTCCTAGTGAACAGATATGTATATTTGACAGCTATGAATTCTAGTGTGCTGACTAATGTGTCGACTCAGATTAAGATGGCCGGTGACATAGAACCACGTTCTTAGATCTGATACTGTATGTATAACTATTTAAAGAGCAAAGTATCTCTAGTTTGACCAGTTAACTGCTTTATTGGGCAAAGTGGTCAATGGCGAAATTGATTGTATGTTGAAATGTACACATCCGTACGCACTACAAGCCGAGTAACTATTTGGCACTTACATTTTTTCTTGTGAGATCATCACTGAGTTTGAAGGCATCACGTGTTAACAACTATTATCAAGCAGGGATAAGTAGTCAAAAGCTATCATCTTTCGTCTTACAAACATTTTCAATGACGCATTTATATACACCTGTGCAAAAGTTAAGCACCAGCAAAAACAATAGAACGTAGAAACATGATGGTACAACTAGGCTGCCATACTTTTTGTCCCCGCGTTAGCTGACATAATTCCAAGTACGAAATGCACATGCATGCATGACTTCACGCCGCTTGATGTCCGTGCGTGGCGGGAAACAGCACACGTGTTCAGTTATGTAAAAGTCCAGTTTGAGGTGTAGAACATTACATACAGATTTAGGCGACAAGATTAGGAATTTTGTGTTCATGACCGTGGTTTATTTGTACAGAGAGAATTAGCTCTTGATTGTGAACCGCTATGGCAAGACGAAGGTTAAGTGATCGTGTGAAATGGCAAATCATAGGCATGCATACCACTGGTATGTCATGCAGAGAGATTGGCAGACAGCTGAACATTAACCATACTGTAATCAGTCGTTTGATTGCAAAACATGGGCAAACTAACGAGGTGAAGGACAGGCCTAGATCTGGAAGACCGAAGAAGACTACTGCCCGTGATGATCGAGCCCTAGTACGCCTTGTTAGGAGATCTCCATTCACCAACAGCAGAGTGCTCAGCCAGCAATGGGAAACGCGCAATAGAGTGTCAATGTCTACCGTCAAAAGGAGACTTATGCTGCTGGCATGAAAGCTAGGAGACCTGTCAGACGTCCTCTCCTCACTGCACACCACAAAGAGGAGCGTCTGAGGTGGTGCAACGAAAGAAGACACTGGAACAGGAGATCCTGGAGACGGGTACACTGGTCCGATGAAAGTCGGTTCCTGCTTCATGCCACAGATGGTCGAACTCGTGTATGGAGGTCCAGACGCACGGCGTACGACCAACGTAACATCATGGAAGAAGTTCCATTTGGTGGAGGTTCCGTTATGATATGGGGGTGCATCTCATTTTATTGTAAGCTGGATCTGTTGACTGTACCTGGAACACTAAATGGACAAAGATATCAAGATTCCATACTGGATAGAGTTGTGGTCCCTCATTTTGTAAATCATTCACCTGGAACCCACCCTATATTCATGGATGACAACGCCCGACCACATCGTGCTAGAGCTGTGCATGAATACCTCCGCCAGAATGCCATCGAAACCCTACCATGGCCAGCAAGGAGCCCTGACATGAACCCTATTGGGCATATCTGGGACATTCTGGGAAACATGGTGAGAAGGAGGGATCCTCCTGTGCAGAACCTACAGGAATTAACAGACGCACTCCATCTTGAATGGCAACGAATACCACAATGGCGTATCAGTCGGTTGGTGACCAGCATGAGACGTCGTGTCCAGGCCGTCATCCAGGCACAAGGTGGATATACCCGGTATTAATAATGACAGTCTCAAACTCGTGCACAGATGTTAAACTTCGTTTTCAGACACCATTAATGACAATCTAGCCACGTGTGTCAACTGTAGGGCAATAGTTGTCAGTTGTGTCAACGTAACCATATTCAGGCCTCGTTTTCAAGTTCAAACAAAACATACAGTGTTTCCCCACCATCATAATCAGCATTCCTCTAGTTGCATTATTACCTCTTGCACTAAGATGGATGGGTACATAAATGTTTATGCTATTGCTTTCTTCATAGCACATGAATATACCCTCGCATGTGCGTAAAAATAGGGTGGTGCTTAACTTTTGCACAGGTGTATAGAATTCCAACACCCATTACAGGGCTGTAACATGCCAAGTAATGATTAATTAAACTTCGTTACTATGCAAATACTGATGCTTACTCAAACTGCTTCACTATTTATATGTATATATTATTCCCCATATGCCACATTGTCACCTGGAAGTAATCAAACACACTCCGAACTTGCTATATAGGAAGCAGTATAGATGCTGTCGTGGTGCTTCACTAGAATAACGAACATAATCGCAAATAGCTGCCACGGTGTTACTAGAGTAGTCTGACAGGCTTGTGGCCTATGAATGGTCATTCTATATGGGTACTAACTAGTTTATGCAGAAGATTACAACAAATTACTCTACGCTGCTCTATAATTTAAATGGATAATCTTTGTCCTTATTAAATCTGATTATCAAGAAATCAATTTTAGCGGCTCTTTTAGGGTGCACAAAGATTTGGTCACCAAAATACTGGGTCGTCTTTGCTATTGGTTTCAATCATATTATGTGATGATGGTAGATCGTCCAAATACGTCAAGGAAACACGAAACCCACATGTCCAAACACCAGTCGACCTCGTGACAGGTTTCCTATGTATATCGCTTCAAAACAGCATTGCCCTTCGTATTTCATATAGATACCATATTACCCAAGTTTCATCATCTATTTACTCTTGGATCGTCTAGGACAGAGCAACGTAAGAATATCATCTCGTGCCGTCTTTGCGGCCAAACAGTAAACTAGAGGATTTAATGTGGAGTTGCTGAGAACAATGTACATACAAACCAAATATACACTGTCTCTCATTTTTCTGTAATTCTCAATTCTCATGTGCTGTACATTAGCGTAGATTATAGCAGGTAACCAGGTGATGAAAAATAATATTATAATAATAGTTACCACACGGTGCATCTGCATTGTGTCGGGTTTGCTGTTCAGATACAATCGATGACCTTGACCTCCACCCCACTATGTATTTGGCTATATGCAACCCTATAATAGCTGTACATGGAACCACTGTGTTAAGAATTAGATAAGTAACATCATAGGCATATCTACCACTGCTCAATGTACAAATGGTCACGTGTTTACCATCCATTATGACAGACTTTGTGCCGGGCAGAATAACCAGTGGCATCAAGTACACGGTCACCGCAATCACAATTATTAAACACAGTTTGAGTACCAATGTATTGGTTATTTTTGCTCTCGCTGCCAGAGGAAATCCGAGTTGGTAAAATCTGAGAGCGGAGAGGAATACGAGATGGTACCCACTGGCATATACAGCCACCATTCCAAAGAAATTAAAGATCTGACATCAGCGACCAACTTCTGGTTTTGGCATTGTTGGAAAGAGAAAGACCGCAAACACGAAATAAGGTCCAAAAAGCCAAGCTGGTGCCCCGCCCATCACTAGCCAAGCTCCACCCACACCTCGCCGTGTTTGGATTGATCGATCCCCGAATTCCCTACCTATCAATTTGCTGAAAACTATGCCGGGAAGCTGTTTAATTTTGTAACTAATTTGACTGGGTGCCGTTGCTGCCAAATTAGTTTCAAAATATTCAACAGAATGTTTATTAAATAGTAAAAGCAAACAATTTGTACAACAATGCATAGACCGTCTTCAAATATGCGTTCGTGACGTGCTTATCGACATCATTCATGACGTCATTCATTATGATGTCATTCTACACACCGCGTAGATGATTATGACGTCATATGATTGGTACATACTCTGGAAAGGTGAATTGTCTTAAACACAACTCCAGAAAGATTGAAAGTGACTGTTAATTCCTTATACATGAAGCTGGGAATGTTGGGGAACCTCAGGAACAGACCAATAACATGTGTTTCATTGTCAGTGATGTTTAGCTTAGTTAGTGCCTCCACTTTCGGTATGTTCCTGTCATCTTTGCAACTCTGATTTCACAAACAGACGCACCTGTAAGTATGTAAGTATAGATGCACTAAAGTCCGTAGTATATGTAAGGATACGTAGTGTAGATACGGTAATAATCAGCTGCATATGAAGCTAACAAAATAAGACGTTATGCCGGAATTTCGGCTTTAAAAGGGGCAATGATAGTCGACATTAAATGGTGTGCTAATCTCGGGGGCATACCAAATCGGGACCATATGGATATGACGATTGCCAAGTTTTTATGTAGTTTTAATACTTTTTATGCAAAAATTAAAAGGTCTTGAGAATAAATAACCCTTATTTGAGCGAGGTTGGTGCTGGTTGGGCTAGGTTTGGGGTTTGTGTTTGTATGAGTGGATCCATGACTGTCTAGCAGATAATACTTAACACGTTCAGAGGCACTTGTATAAGCTAGTTACGGAGCTAGACATCTAAGATGTTTATTAATAGATTGCATTGACTGGTTGAATACTGGTTCATTAATACAAGTATTTGATTAACACATGTAGCCTCGAAGCCTCAGAATCTCACAATCTCAAAGCAAGCATACAGCTAACCTCTTGAAAACATTCAGAAATCTGAAATATTATATAACATTTGAATATATCGCCAAAACAAAAACTAGGGTAACTTAGTTTTCTTGTACTGTAAATTATTCTTCATATCTGCTTTTTCATATGTAACCACGCCAGCCCATGGAAGTCCAATGTCTCAATATTCATAACAACAACTACTTTGACTTGGAGTGGCTGCTTTGTCAAATTAGTTTCGAAATATTCAACAGTATGTATGCCTATGCCTTACAACATAAAGAATTTATCATTTCTCGGTTACAGGTGCCACATATCCACTATATAGTATTGATAAAACATTTCCACTTACAACTCAGCTGTAGCCCTTAATGAGCAGGTAAATACTACCAAATCTTATCGAATGAGATTATGAGAAGGTTATGCAAAGCTTTACATGTCACTCTAATTAAATAGTGGGTGTTTATCAAATCTTTATATATAAGACATGTATGGCCTAAATTTACACAACAATTCACGCTAATAAACTTGGTTTTATTATTTTATGTTTTCTAATTAATTAATTTTTACATACCTATAATTTTAAAATTCTCCAGATTTATAAACGTGGTTTCCTTTCTTTTTATCAAATCCAACCTATACTCCAATGTTAGCTATTAGCCTATATGATTGACAAATTAGTTGTTAATCAGAGTTTTTGTCCCATATGCTCACCATTCGATATTGATTCCATAATACCCATCCCATTGTCGCTCTTACCTATCTCAAAGAGCGAATGGCATCCGAAAACGTTGCTGTGTCCCTTCAAAGATGCAATGTAGTCACACATTGGTATTTAGGAAACACTAGTTTTGGTATATGAAGAATAGTCTAGCCAATAAGCTTAATTATTCAGATGCTTGCAATTTTTAGGATCCTAGTGCCTATAGACAGCATATGTTGTAATAAGTTTAGATGTGACTTCTAGCTAGTAGAGGTCGAAATGTTGGTCCCTCAGAATGCCTGGCGGTCAGATTTAGACAAAGGCGCACAGATCGCAGTTATTGTGCGCATGTGCTTGTCGCTCTCCAAAAGGTATCCATGTATCAATTTTGAAGCGAATCCATGCAGCAGTTCTTATGCTCCACCAACAGGTATGTAACTTCAGATACATTAACTATTTTAATGGAAACCTGAGGAAGACATATGACCATGCGCGAGATGTTATGACTTCTTCATTCTACATGCGCCAACCACCCCGGCCACCCCACCGCACACACACGCACGCACGCACGCACGCACGCACGCAAGCAGGCAGGCAGGCAGGCAGGCAGGCAGGCAGGCAGGCAGGCAGGCAGGCACGCACGCACACAACCACCACCACCACTCAAACCATACCCCTCCGATCGCTACTGGCATTGACCATGACAAAGATGGGCCAGAACGGGAGCGTGTGGGGAAATTTTAGTCTAACCAAGATTTCTAAAAGGCTGTAAAATAGTTTAAAGGAGATTTTGGGTAAAAGTTGGGAACTTAGATATTTAGCATAATTTAGGATAATTTAGATATGCTGAATTTGAAAAAGGTGATTCCCTAGCTGAATTTTGATATTTTGACCATTTTATTCCATATTGCAAAATGGCTCATAACCTCATTGGAGTTTATGCAATGCTTTGCGACACAATGGCTCAAGGCAAAGTGAGAAACCTCCAATAACAGAACTACATCCATTGCAGACCTATGTTGATTTGCATTTGGATAGCGTGATTTAGATATGCTGAATTTGAAAATGATGATTCCATATTACAAAATGGCTCATAAACTCATTGGAGTTTATACAAATAATTGAGCAATGGCTCAAAGCAAAGTGAGAAACCTCCAGTAGCAGAACTATATCCATTGCAGACCTATGTTGAAATGCATGTGGATAGCGCATAGCACCACGCTCGTGTCAGTCTCCTTGAGGCTGGCTCTTGGAGAAGCGATGTTAGTTGCTCATTAAGATGAATGACCTAATTCCTCAGCTAATCCTCCTGCAACAACGATTTCATTATTTTCTGGAACATTATAATCAGTTCTTCTGACATGAATCTAGCCAGATCTGTCTTATTCTCTGACAAACCCAAAAAATTTGACCACTTTTTAGGAGGGGCATTACGACCTGTCACAAAAAAACAAGCAGTCTTGGCGTGTCTGGTTCGCGTATTCTCCTTGATGGACTCTTCTCGATAGCAATCAAAACAATATCCATTCTCTGCTAGCTGAATCAAGTTTGCATAGCGGATCTGACAAATGTATCTGACAAATTACCACATGAGAATACATTTAGCAGATTTTACAATTCCCACAACTAGTGCTTGACCATCTATAGCAAGGGAGATTGAATGAATACGAAGATCAATGGCCTACCTATATATACACCATATTGATACCTTCTGCCGGTATGTCTTCAAGTAGGTGACTTGTCGCCACTTCGAGTTTGCCATTCATTCATTTCTGCAAGTGACATAGTGTAAATATGGGATTGTCTTGTAGGAAGTCATGACCCCGCCAGATATCTTATAATTCACGTAAGACCCAAAATGAAATCCAGTTTTGAAAATACCAGGAGAGCTAAAAGTCCAGGTGAGCTAAAGCTGGATGCTACAGTATTGCATCAATGATATTTATATACCTACAATTCGAAACTGGAAAGTTGGGATGACTAAGAATCATCTATGTACGAGGCTGAGTCGACCACCTGTTATTTATAAATATGTGTCAATCATTGTGATGGTGGAAAGTCGAGCCAGCCAGGTAATCTTGTACTAGTGATAAATGAATAGGATGATGTTTATAGCGTTACATAACCAGCAGATGATAATATGATGATGATAGAAATAGGATGATTTAATTGGAAATGATTTTATGGCTCTGAGTTGGTGTGTATTTGAAAATGATTTAGTTAAAGGTTGTTGCTGCTTAGCCGGCATTCACCTTTATGATATTTAGCAGTTGTTGATAGTTGTAGTTTTGGAAATAATTAATGTTTAGTGGCTAGTGTTGGGATCATGAATTATGAGAATAAGTTGAATGTGATTAACTGGCACCGTTGATGACGTAAGCAGACTGGTATTTGATCATGGGCTAGAACAACACCATCTGGTAATGAATCATCCAACACGTGTGCCTAGCATCCTAGAATTCTGGAGACTTCTCCATTAATACGCAATGGACAGGACATGGACATTAGAGCGTCCTTTAGGAATTCATAACAGAATCGAAATTTATTGATAAACTATATGCCACTCATTTTATGGCATGCATAAACAACACATACCTTGATGTTGTTAGTTAACTGACAGATCGCATTAAATCAGAACCGGTTCCCACTGCTTTCATTATATGAGGCACAATCTTCGTAGAAGAATTGGGCAGTGTAGGATTGGTCAGAATGACGTTATAACCAATCAAGACCAACCAAACACTGCAGTAAAGAATTATAAAGAATAGAGTAGTGTGCCAGAGCAAGTGAGGGAGGAATCACTGATTGGTTGAAAGGACCGATCAGTTACCAATCATAACTTCTAGGAAGGGGTAATCAGAAGTTAATTGGTGACGTTATTGGTTGGCCAACCAAAGTGTGCTTATCGGGTACCTAGAAGAGTTGTAAGAATAGATTCTGAGAGGAGTTGTACATTTCTGGGAAATTAGCAGAATATTGGAAAGTCCGAATTTGGGGCTATATAAGAAGGTACTTCTCTCAGAACAAATCAATCCTTCAGATCCCTCGATCTGGACCTTTCGACTTACTCGATAGGATTCACTTTGTTCCAAGCATGGCTGTTATGCCTAACGAGCTTGAGGTAGAATAGGTTAGAATAGAGATAGGTTAAGTTAGGATGATGGTTTTATGTACATCATATTGTACCAAGTATTCTTGTATGAGCGAGTTTTCTCTACCATTCAACCAGTTTATATTATCTTGTAAATAAAGTCTTTTATCTTACGTATATGTAAGATCTGTAGTTTGTCAGTTTATTAGGGAATCTAGTTGAGCTGGGAGACACACTCAGTCCTTACCAGGATCTTAGATCGGTCAGAACAGGCCCAGCAGTCTGAAATAAATATCGTCTAATCACCATCAGTCAGATGAGGCGAGCTGACTGCAAATACTTCGCCCAATCTCACTACTGGCGACGTTGACGCAGCAACACTCAAATGTTTCCGGTAGCGAGCGGAAGCGACCAACTCTTATCGTCGTAGATCTTAGTAAGTGTTCTTGAATGCCACGCCGACCCCTAAATCTTCAATAGGTACAGGCATAAGGTCACGATTCATTATGGTGGCCATGTGAACTGGATTATCAGCTTCATTGGCTATGAGAAGGTGTTGGAGGACATTTCTGTCTGCTTTTATGAAAGCAATATTACCTTTTTCCTTGCTGACGTTTATGAATGTTGACGTTTTGGTTTTTACTAATGTAGCACGAAAAGTGACTTGTTGATGATCAAATTGTCTCAGTTGCTATGTCTTTTGTGGCACGGTTTTGTCCCTAAGGCCATCTCTGATCATGCACAAACATATGGACCCTTTGAAAGGGTCAGTGCCTCTGCATCATGGTTATCTCCAGCAGGTCTAACTTCTTTTTGCACAAGATCGTCTTCAGGAGAAACATTGAACACCGCACAAGTTTAATTTAATATGTGTGACGCTATCTTTGCGATACCAAGAATTCTACCACATTTTTCGGCAGTGCCATTTCTCCACTCCCGTGCTGTGAACTATCTGGTTAACTTTATGGATTGAGCTTTTCGAGACAAAGTTTCCTTCCGCAAATTTTGAATGGACAGCTGATGGAAGTTGGTGCATTTTAGCCAGGTAGACGGCACCCAACCTGCTATAATTTTAGGGATCACAGCAAATATGGCAAAATTTGAATACCGCAATAGTGGTGGCCCAAAATGCCACTGCGTATTAGTGTTGACTATATCCATGTATTTCTACCAGAATGAGAAATCTTTTCTCGAACATAATTGCAATTGAAAATTAAACAAATTTTGTATTTCGCCATTATAAATATCTCCGCTCGGTGTAAACCTATATACACCATATGGAGGCGTGACTTTCAAGGTATTTCATATCCGTGTTTCAGTGCCATGGCTTTCCAGTCACTCACAATGGTGCAACACTTTTAGGCCGATACAGAATGGTACAATAAGTACAACAATCAAGTAAAGCGGGCACCATGATCTCAGCTGGTGCTGTAACTTGATGTAGTTGTCATCCATTCCATCTCTCCGATTATCGTCAGTCCAACCTGTGTAATGCGACCTGTCATACGACTGGTGAAAAGATATGTTTACGATTCTGGACTTGATTTTCGTTCACCATCTTTAGATCTAACGTTTTATTATTGACAATGTCGGCAACATTTATGAATTTGATATTCCGTCACAAAGTAAACAGCTTTAAATCATGATAAATCTGATAATATGGTCACGTGCCACAGTTTTATGACTCGCAATCGCTAACTGAATTTTGATGAGTGTTTTCTAGGAATTTTCTAGGGTTCGAGGAGTTACCCGGAACTACATTATTACTGTTATTCAATTATATATGTGTGCTGAGCGGCATGGTATAAATTAGTCAAAGGCTGATAACTTAATAGTTTGAAAAAGAAAATGTACTGCTCTGCTGCAAGGCGCTTGCTAGAACGAATATACAGCGCTCTACCAAGCGCTACCTGCGCCACTTTCCAAGCTTTGATCTGCCATTCACAGCACGTCAGGACGCATATTACAATCTACACTTCGTGCCTTATGTAAATGTGTATCAGTGCAGTTAGCAGACCACGTTTAGAACTGGAATGTGTTCGTTGGATGAATGGTTGTCAAGGACTCTTGATAGGAGACGAACGCGTATTTTCAGCGGTGCGGGTGTGTTAAGTTCCAGATTTGCATAACAATTAGCCGTTAGCCCGTCATGTTAACCCTCCTATTTTTTGATAACCTGTCTTGAGAATTTGGTCAAGAGCCTGGCGTCTTGAAATGTGTCTGATTTTCTTCAAATGATGTTGCTAAAGGTTGTTGTAGATGCGCATTGCTATGATCTTAGCCATTATTTGACGGACTTTCTCGCATCCTCATAGACCGAGGTTTTCTTGACCAGGGCTTTTTCCTTGCAAGATGTTTTCATAAAACTACAATCTTGTCCGAAATTCTTTCTAGTGGCGTCTGTTCTCAAACGTGTAAACATCCAAAATTCTGTGTTCCGCTTACGTGGGCTCTTGCTAACTTGAAGAAATTTCATAGCCGAAGGCCTAAGTTTCTTGATGTTTTTGATTGAAGAACTTAAGTTTTCAACATCAGTTAACTTAGTATAGCGACTTAGATTAATGCTGTGGTAACGATTCACAGGCTAATTAGCATATGAATTGGGAACTATTCGATAAGAAACAATTGCCCGATTAGTGTATGATCATAGCTATGGAATACATGAACAATGGAGACGCAATACGTTTTAATACTGTGTTAAGCCATCACACCCATGTTCCATAAATTAACGTAAGAATTACTAGTACGATGTCACACATATAATATATTGTCACGTCGCACATCATAAGTGTCTGAAGGACTAGCTGAGAGCTCCTCGCACACAGATGGTCGGCTATAGGGCTGTTCTGTTGCTCCTTGTGTATAGCCAAGTAGTACAGTATCGGCTTGTCGAATATGCGGATATCTATCGACCAATTAGGGTGTGTTCACTCCGTTGACTACCTCCCAGCTCTCCAGGTTTAGATAGGTAGCGAACCATGGCATCGGATGGAAGGCTGTCCTCCTCGATAGTTTATGTAGGCTGGACAACAGACGAGCACTGGATGGCTTGTGGTGGCTTCTGCCCAGTCAGCATCTGTGTTGCCCTGTGTAACTATGATGGGCAAGCCTCTCACCCCCAGACTCTGGAGTGATTGCCAGGAGCCACCATCTCCCGGACAGATTGGTGCAGGGACAGCTACTCCCCTAATGTCCGCTTCCACCGCTCAATGATAGCCTGAGCATGGTGATGCCCAACCTCACATCATCTAAGAGCAACCCGATGTATGCACATGAGGACGGTAGTTTCACCTCTAAACTCCTTACCATCACCCACTTGCAACAACTCTGGTTTCTGGCAGGGCTTTTGTGTATGCACTCTGGATCCCGGCTGCCACATGGCTTGCAGACTTAACCATAAGCGGTACTGCACCCTTGTACCCGCTGGCCACGTCGACGATGGTGAAAGTATACTTGTAGGTCTAGTGACAAACTCTGTTATGCGGAAGGGACATTACATCTCCCTGGTGTACTTTGTTCAGGACAGCTCCTCAAACACCTCGATACTAATCGCTGCTGTGTCATCATTCCTCGAAAGTTGAGATTCCTGATTAGCTCATACAGCGTCGTCATCTTACATAGCACATCCTAAATGTTCAGCAGCCGAAAGTGCTTGCGAGTACGATAGCAACATATGGGAGCCATTGGCCAGCGACTCCAAAGAATGTGCCTAACCTTGAGAAATACCCTTTGTAATGCTCTCAATGATAGACCCCCATTGCTCGCCCAATTGTCCTGCAGGATTCTGGATCGACATCGCTGTTGTCATCATCATTGTAGACATCCTCGCTATACTCATCATAGCCATCATCGACATCATCACAGTCATCGTCATAGTCAGCATCCTCGACATCCCCAAATGCCTCAGGTTCATACACCATCTCCTGTCGGGACTATATAGACCATTTAAGCTGAGTAAATCGAGGCATAGCATATGTGGTCTTGATTGCCTTGGCAAACTAGGGCCTCAGTTTTGGAGACAAGAAGGTGGCAGAGGTAGAGCGAAAACATCATAACCAGGCAATGGAGAAGCTGTCTAGGGAGTGGATATAGATTAACAAGGCACTCAAGCACATGTGCCAAAAGGAGACGGTACGAATAATAGCAAAGATGTAGAAGAGAGTCTCGACGAGTATCACGAGGCTGTAAAGCTCTCTGAGCCAAGGCTCTACTATGTGGCATCAGCAGGCAAGAAGGCAGTAGAGGTCCCAGTTGTGTTGGTTGCTGCAGCATCTGTTGGGGCTGTGACTGTGCTCTACATACACTTAAGCTGAATACCCTCATTCTGCGAGAAGTGGACCTTGGCATATCCCATACTTCAACACCGTCAGGCCCACTGAGCGAGTGCCCACTATGATGTTCTCGACACAGAAGCTGAGCTGGTTACCATGGTTAGGTGGGAAGGTGGCACTGATCCTGGAGTGCTAACTCGAGGCCGTCAAGGCGACTGGTTAGGCGTATTTGGGCATACGACTTCGTTTCCTGTTGGTAGAGACAGACATCCACCAGGTCACATACTCAACCGAGAAGGTTGGTGCATGCCAATACATCCACTTCCTGAACTACGCTGCACCAGGATCGTGACAGCAATACGGTCTGGAGAGCCTCGTTGCAATGTCAGCCCCAGCCGCTGTCTGGCTGTGGCCAGCCGCTGTCTGGCTCTGGCTTGGCCCTGCTGCTCCACATATAGGATCCGCTGTTTAGATTCCTCTTGCTTCCGCTCCTGGTCATTCTCATCATGTCAGAAATTGCGGAGCGGTCATCATCGCACCGTTGAGATGCTCAGTGTAAACCTGGAAGATGAACATTGATGTCAAATTCATATGTGAATGTTCGCAAGGAGGGAGAAGAGTGGCCCGCCTCCAGCTTGCATTTTCTGAAGTCATCAGTGCACTCGATGGCGAAATACCATTTTTTCTTCGTATAGAAGCTAAATCCATGAGCCAGTAGTGCCAGGACTCGATACATATCATCCATGTGTGTGATGACCAGAGTTGGGTTACTCTACATGATCTCCCGCCTGTTTAGAACCTCTGGGAGTTCTACATCCTTCTTTGCTATGCTCCAGAGCTTGAACTTCAACATTCATTTTATGAGGCATAAGCCATTGGCTTGTTATTTCCGCCATGTTTTGTTGTAGTATGACTTGCTCAGTTCAATTCAAAAGTTCTTACTTTGATATCTAGTTTGTTCTTGAATGATTTGACTGTTGTTAATTAATTAACACTCCTCGAATGCGTTAGATTTAAGAGTTTACCCTTTACCACGCCGATGTCAATATTCTATCTTTTCTGTGTAAATAACAAAGAAACGTGTGTACATTTTTTAACAGTTTGGTTGTTGATGATGTTGCTGTCCACGACAGCAACATCCTCCACCAAATTTGCCCAAAAATGAAACAGCAGATCATCATTTAATTTAATATGAAAATTTTAAATTCTGACATCGGAGTGGCATGGGTTAACACTGATTTTTGGAAATTCTGTGTTGCAGATGGGTATTCCTCGCGTTAGCCGTGGTGTGCCGCCTACACTCATTGTTGCACCCTGTTCCGCCTGGCATTTACATTTTTGACTTGCGGAGGCAGTAGTTGATCTTATTGCTGTTGTTTTCATTTTCTGTGTTTGTCACTATCCGAATCTCCTTCTCTATGCTAGTATCCCTTCTGGGTACCACCAAATGCTGACGTCGAAAGCAGAGACCTATCTACCGATAACTGATATCGCTACAGAGCTTGTTTTGCCGATACACAGGCTACTCAAAGATCAGTCCACTGTATTGGAAGAATTGCAGTATGAATTTGTGATTGGCTGCTATACGTATGCCTGTTCAGTCGAATTCAAATATTCTTTCTTTGAAGTAAATATCTAGTTTGTTCTTGAATAATTCATACATGACCTCATGGATCTGTCCTGAACTCGTGAATTCAATGCACTTCCCAGTCCCATTGATACTGGGTCCAATGACTGTCAGGTAGTCCTTCTGTGGATCGGTATGGTGCCCGTAATGATGTTGGACATACTGTGGCATGGTATAATGTGTCAATGCATCATTATCTCCGCTCACAGAGTACAAATTGCTTTTAAAGTCACCATCGAAATCACAAATTCGATAGTAACACCAAATTTATCAGGCATACGAGATTCGGGAATGATCGCTTAGATACATCTCCAAATTTATTATCTCTGAATCAACCAAACGTTCAAGCCTTTTCACACACCGTCTGAAAGCCCGAAATATACTGGATAGACGCCATTTTGTTAATCCATCGTCGATTACCTAGCAACGCGCATTCCCTATGCAACCATTCAGTGCTACCAGACTGTAGACGACCTTAAATTGCTTAGCTACATAAATGGGCAAGATATCTCAGCAAATGTAAGTAACTGAACAATTTACATTTCCACTGTATCCATCCACCATATGACATCATAATCAACTACGTGACGTGTAGAATGAGATCATAATCAATGGTGTCATTATGACATCATGAATAACGTCGATAAGTACGTCATGGACGCATAATTGTCTTTACTATTTAATAAATCGTCTGTTGAATGTTTTGAAACTAATTTGACTGGGTGCCAAATTAGTTATAAAATATTCAACAGCTTACCTGTATAGTTTTCAGGAAATTGATAGTTAGGGGATTTGGTGATTGATCAATCCTAACACGGTGACGCGCGTGTGTGTGTGTGTGTGTGTGTGTGTGTGTGTGTGTGTGTGTGTGTGTGTGTGTGTGTGTGTGTGTGTGTGTGTGTGTGTGTGTGTGTGTGTGTGTGTGTGTGTGTGTGTGTGTGTGTGTGTGTGTGTGTGTGTGTGTGTGTGTGTGTGTGTGTGTGTGTGTGTGTGTGTGTGTGTGTGTGTGTGTGTGTGTGTGTGTGTGTGTGTGTCTGTGTGTGTGTGTGTGTGTGTGTGTGTGTGTGCGTGCGTGCGTGCGTGCGTGCGTGCGTGCGTGCGTGCGTGCGTGCGTGCGTGCGTGCGTGCGTGCGTGCGTGCGTGCGTGCGTGCGTGCGTGCGTGCGTGCGTGCGTGCGTGCGTGCGTGCGTGCGTGCGTGTGTGTGTGTGGAGCTTAACTGGAGGTGGGCGGTGCATGGCTAAAAACTGGAAAAGTCCGTTCTTTAGTGTGCTCGCCCAAATTTCAACTGACATCAAGGACAGTATCCATAACCTCATCTCTAACTCGGCTGAACATGATATGAACGGCAGAAAGTGGGAATTGTTTCACGATGACGTGCAGCATATTCAGACCTGCGTTGGATACTAGTTTGTCAGGTTGTGGCAGTTATATGCATTTTGGATACATTCTTAGAAATTTTCAAACAACATTCCTTTAACATAAAGAAAAGTAAAAATACTTTTTGCCATTTTTTTCTGTCATCATAAAAGCCGCCATAGTGGATCTCAAAATGGTCGACCTTTTAAACCTACTTTAGGCTATATCTTCCTTTCTAAGATCTATATAAACTCGATTCCAAACGTAATACTCTCCTCTTTTGAAAAAGGATTGTTATTGCTCCAATACTGAATCTAGGTAACACAATAGACCTTTTTAGTCCAATAGCTACGGGACTTTTAATGACATGTCTGAGGCCGAAAGGTTTGAAGGTTCTTTCTGAATCAGAATTGTATGCTGATTCTGAAAATCCATTTCTTAATTGCCGCAGTCTCTGCATTTTGGGTAAAAAACACAGTTTTTGCTTGTTTTCGATCAAATTTTTATATAAAGTGCAAAATATGGTTTTCATCTCACACATTCATTGAACACGTGTTTACCCAAACAAGTAGGGTATCAAATTAAAGGTAATGAGGCGACAAACACATGCATATATAGCTATGATATATAGACTTTGAATCGTCATGCCATGCACACGTTCAGTTGTGACAAATATTTAAATATCAGTTGCCTGTGAATGTGTGCTCCACCCGTTGCCCCTTACCCAACCCCCATGAACCTGCGCACAAAGGGGACTGCACTAGGTAAAGTGATTGGTATAAATATGGCATAAATGCGTAAAATCACATTGTCTACTAATTCAGAGTGATAATGATTAGTGTTATACACATGAGTTATTGTACACATGTACATCATCATTATCCCCAATGGTTGTAAGCTTTATCAGCCCACAAATCTGAGCAAAGTGATTTACTAGACCTACTTTTGTCTCACGTGCGTAGCAGAAATCGAAACATATGTATCACCTTTCCAACGACAGCATGAACATTAAGTTTCTGTGTTTAGCAAATCATCTTTGCCTATTTTTTATGAGTGCTTATTTCTACCTACTGGAACCAATCTTTGGCATATCGGAGCAGAGAGAACAGAGTATTGAAAATCACGGGACATTCATGCTAGAGCTTTTTGTTATTGTATGTGACTATGCCAAAGAAAATATTATAATAAACAATCTAGCTGAACACATATCCTCAATCATTTCCTGTTACAAAACAATTCTTGATGATCTAGGACCAGAGAGCTCAGAATATAGTGCCAAACCATTAACTGATAGACTACTAAATCATTTTGAATCACAGGTTTCCTTGACAAAGTCGAGGCAAAAAACAAGGGAATATTTTGTATAATAGCAATATAGACAAGGATCAGGCGATTAAACCTGCCGAACAGTATGCCTCTTCCTTCGAGTTTAAAGTTACAGAGGCTGCACTCCACATTAGGGTGTCTATTCAGGAGGTGAAAACACACTGCAAAGAGCTACCCAGTACATTGACAACAGGAACTGTGGCTACAGATCGGGTTGATCCACCTAATCTATTGCTACAGATTTTCCGAGTGTTATATACTGGTTCAGAGACTGTTGGAAAGAATGAACGTGTAGAGCGCTACATAGATTCTGCAGCTGCAGATGTACGATTTGCAACAATTAGAGGCAATGTGAAACCAGCCAAACATTTGTGCTTAGGACTTGGGTTGAAAAGCCTGACGGGCAGCCGTAAGATCATTGAAATGCTTAATCACTTTGGACATTCCATAAGTTACCACATTGCAGGAAGTCTGGAAACAGATTTTGCCACAACTGTGTTTATCGAGGAACATACCACACCAATTGGACTACTACAGTGCCCTCGACTTGCCACCTGACTTGCATGGGACAATTATGATGAAAATTGTGGGACATTGTCCGGATCAGGCACACTCCATGATACAGTCAGTATTTGTTACCAGATTATTGCCATGCTTGATTCTAAATCCAGTATGCATCAAATTGATCCCAGTACAACTGATGCAGTTGTTGGCACTGGCTATTAAAACATTACATTTCAAAAGCGTTCTTTCAGTTAATGGCCCACTGCATCAGAGTTTCATGGATAAGCTTGACCGGCTTTACAATGATGCCACACCTGATACAATGGAGACATTTTCTTTTCAACAAACCATTCAAACTATGCAATATATATGTTGCGGTATCATCTCAATCTTCTGAATATAGATTTAACACATCCCGGTGCGCATGATATCCTGCTATCCGATGGTGTGTCTGTCCAACGAAGCAGCAAGACATGTATAAGAACACCAGTTGATCTTAATTTAGAGCAGACAATTAATGCTGATGCTGCTACCTGTAGATTTGGCATATCTGTATTTACACAGAATTACAGTGCAAGACAAAGGTTGATGATCACTCATGCCATGCGAAGTAAGATTCTTGGACATTTGTTTGATATGGCCGTTGAAAGCTACAACACGTGAGCTTGCACATTCTCGTGTTTTGCGTGAGAACAGTGATCTCCAGAAGCTCATCGATGGCATCAATGGTACATTGAATCACTTTGATGAAGTTTGTAAAGATGGGAACCTCTATTGTCTATCAACTGGAAAGGCAACATCAGACAAATTAAAGACCAAGCTTATCCACTGTGTAGAGACTGGACAGAAATATTGTGATGAATTTCAAATGCAAAGTTTTGCAGATCCTACAGGGTTCAAGCAACCAATTCCTAGACATAAGGTAAAGAATCTTTGGGCAGACGCTGTAAAGGTAAAGATAAGTGTGAAGGACAAAACAAATCAAGGGATTGCAAGGCACCTGGGATCTCTTCGGTAGATTCCTTTATGTGGTGGCAAATAATAACTTCGATCTTGAATTAGTTTTCAGCTAGCCTCTAATATCAGTGCCATTGTCATTAGCACATGTGGATGAGTCATTCAACAAAACAGACACATCTATAGAAATGAATACATTGGAAGGGAGACTTCAAAGTGGCAAGTCAGTAAGCCAAGATGCGTGGGCTATTGATGCAATGTTACTAATACAGTGTCTAGTGAATATACCAGCAACATTTGGTGGTTTTGCAAAAATGATTCTTAGACGATTATTTCAATTGTCTATGTATGCGATACCTATAAAACCCCATCTATCAAAGATATTGAGCATGACTTCAGGGTCTTCAGTTCCACATTGAGCAAGTTCGCGATATCTGGACCAGAACAAAAGCAGCCAAAAAGCTTCAACACTGCACTCAGTTTATCTTTATTCAAAACAGCTCCTTTACGATTCCTAGTGGAAGAGTGGCAAAGTCCACAGTACATCGAGCAGATCAGAAACAACATCTTATTTATAGGTCTCGAAGATAAAACTTATCAGTATGCCCTTGTCGATGGAAACTATCAAGTGACTGAGATCCCCAGTCTCACATGTAACCATGAAGAAGTTGACACACGTTTAATTTGGCATCTTAGGCACATGTGTGAATTGAACAAGGATGGTGACATTATCATTAGGGCCTCTGACACGGATGTACTCATAATCTTACTCAAACATGAACATATAATGCCAGCACGTATGTGGATGTAGTAATGCCAATAATATTAGAAGATATATTGATATATCTATGTTAGCACAGAATCTAGGACCAGAGTTGTGTAGTGGCATAGGTGGTGTTCATGCCTTCACAGGATGTTATTACACAGCCAGTTTCTTTCGCAAGGGCAAGATTCACCCACTGGAGCTTTATGGAGAAAGCGAAAACGTCTATCACAGCATTTGCCAAAATAGGGGAATCACCTGATATAGCTTCAGATTTGTTGGAAAACTTTGAGAAGTGTGTGCGTTACATGTATGGTAAAGCAAATGTATGTTTAGTGAATGTGGCACGATACATGACTTTTCGGCAACATTCTTCCCCAAAGAGCCAGTCTCCGCCTTTGAGTAAGATTAAGGGAACTGACCAAAGCAACCTTCCACCATGTAGGTCTGTATTGTTACAAAAAGTTAAACGTGCAAATGTTGTTGCATAAATGTGGAAAATATTATTACATCTGATTTATACACTTGGTAACCGGAGGAAAACTGATAGATGGATCCTTGAGAATGATCTTCTTGAATTAACACTGCCATTGAAAGATCAGCGTAGCAGAACATGGTAGCATAAAGTTCTTCCCTGAGCGATCCTCAGTTAATATTAGTAAACTAAAACAAAGCACATTGATTTGAATATATGTTAGCAATTCTATGTGAACATAATAAGATCACTCGTTAACAAGCGGGTATGAATAATGATTAAATGATTTTTCGCTTTTGCCTATATTACGGTGAAAGTTAACATAAAGGTAATAAAACACAAAATCGGTTACACAGCTATGGTCACTCTCAGAAGAAATTACATGCAAAACTGGTATTTCAAATTACTGTATAAGTAAACAAATAAGTTTAGGTAATACATGTAAACAGAAACGGACCTTTTCTAGGAAATTCTGTTTGAGTCCATATATATGATAACTATACATGTATGTATTTTTCTCTTCATTAACTTTAATTTGATGCCCTACTTGATTGGGTAAACACTTGTTCAATGAATGTGTGAGATGAAACCATATTTTGCACCTTTCTCGTAATTCTATCGAAAACAAGCAAAAACATGATTTTCCACCCAAAGTGCAAAGGCTGCGGCAATTAAGAAATGGATTTTCAGAATCAGCATAAAATTCTGATCTAGAAAAGACCTTCAAACCTTTTGGCCTCAGACATGTCATTAAAAATTCTGTAGCTCTTGAACTATTCCCACATTAGCATATTTTGGGAAAATACCTTCCCGGAATGCACCGCGCATACCACTTCCGGCTGGTATTTGCGATAGCTGACGCGCAAACAGCATTGCATTACTATGGAAATCAGATACAGTGCACTTTAGGCAGTGCATATGAAAAACTATGTTCATAATATTTTTGAAGTCATACATCATGGGAAAGCTAAGCCAATTTTCTATGCATTTCTGTATTAGTTTTTATAGTTTTATAAAATTTACCACAGTTGCTTGCAATTTTAAAATATCCCCTATTGCCCACTTGATTTAATGAATCTAAGCCGAATGGTGTATTTTATATACACAAATGAGTCAGTGAAAACGTTACAAAAATATAAAGAATAATGCATTAATGTTTCAACAATTGAATGCGCTTTCCGATGATATATGATTTAAATAATATAATGATTTTAGTTTATCATAGGAACGGTATAGATTGCGGTGTATTTTAGTGCAAAAGTAACTCAACGTGGGGCAGCGACTTGTTGGCTCTGAGCGTTGATTTAGGGGAATCCCGGCGTAATGACGTCAATGTGGGAAAGGTGTATTCTAGAATGACACAGTTTTGTCAGCCATCTTGGATTTCAAAATATCCACCATTTTGAACTGACGGTAGACTGTATTTTCCTTTCTAATCCATATATAAGCCCAATTCCAAAAATAATCCTCTCATCTTATTATATACTGTAATGGTTGTCATTTTAAATAAAAAGAGCAATTCTGGACTGTTGAAGTATTGTCAGCCATCTTGAATTTCAAAATGGTCATCTACTTTTGTCTATATCTTCCTTTATACGACCAAGATAAATTCAATTCCAATACTGTCAAAAATTCTTGTATTTGTTATAATTATTAAAAGAAACACAACTCTGTAATCTTTACATTCCATAAACCATTTTGCATTTCAAAATTAACACTATTTACTGCTTATATTAACCTGCATCAAAACTACGATACCAGTCTTCCGCACGTGATCTGAATGTCTGCTTTTTATAAATATGATATTTAATGTCACCATAGCTGAACCATATAACTATCTATAATATGACATATCAGCGATCAAAAGTACGATACCAGTTTTCCGCACATCATCTGAATGTCTGATTTTTATAAATATGATCTTTACTGTCACCATAGTTGAACAATATAACTATCTATAATATGCCATATCAACGATCAAAACTACGATACCAGTTTTCTGCGCGTCATCTGAATGTCTGCTTTTTATAAATATGATATTTACTGTCACCATAGCTGAACAATATAACTATCTATACTATGATATATTTCAAGAGCAAAAGAGCACGATGATGTCCAATTCAGTGTTTGAATCATCAGTTTGAGGTTAATAACACATTAGATCCAGCTTCGTATAAAAGTGTAATTACAACACGTCATTCATGTCTAAATGGCTGTCCGTGTTCTGGCACGTCTCCATGTGTGCTTGATACTGGCAAAATCATGTACAAACGAAATCCCTTACTCTACATGAACACTTTGCAGATGAACACCTGTTCGTTGAGTTTGGTTTACTTGCACCACACTTGCATATCCCTAAGTCAACAACTGAAGATGGGGCTGGTGCAACCTCTGACAATATTGTTACAAGACAGCTGTAATTCTTTATCCATTCGATTTCTAGAGAGTCACTAGGATGGAGAATAAGATTCTACCCCCAAACAGCAGCTTGTCAGTGAGCTCTTCTGAGTTATGATGTGTTGCGTTCAAGCTCCACGTGTTGGCGGTAGTAATTCCATGCCTCTTCCAATGCTTTGTTGCTTGAATAACGTATCTGGATGCGTAATGTGAACACCATTCTTTCAGAAGAAGTTGCAGAGACATATACACATCCATTGATAGCACGACCAGAAGGTACACTCCCAATTCCCAGAGCAGATATAGATGCTACAGTAACAGAATCTGTCTTCAAAAATGTCTCCAAACATACCTTTTTATTTAACTCTGATATGGCATGCTACTTTCACAATGCCATTGTTTCATCTGCTCCGAGTGCATTGTAAATTGCTTGCAGCGTAGCTTCTCAACATCGATCACCTGTACCTATTAGCATCGTTGCTTTTTTGGGAAACGTTTTAATGCCAGAAGTAACACATCTGTATCCTGGCTGTATATATGAACGGGAGCCACTATCCCCGGCCAGAGTTGCTTCAACAGCATGTACGATCATCAAAGTGTCGGGCTCTTTCTATGAGCTAGCAATGATATTAATAGTTCTGTTTGACATGACAGTCTTACGTATTGCAGTGATGACGACTATTCCTGCATTATATACAAGTTGCTGGCTCAGATCGGTGGTGGGAGAATTATTTGTGTAGTGGATCCAAGAAACAATTTTGTGTCTGATTCTCGGTGCGTTTTCTACTATATATCCTTTTATGGAAACCTCACTACCTCTGCGCCGTTCTCATCTTACATGATTTAGTAATCCTTTCACAGCGCAATTGTCACATATAACATTGGTAACATTGCAGTTATGACCATTGACATTTATGAGTTAAAGATATGAATTGCCGAGGACGTTACAGTTTTAAAATGAGTTTACTGCCATCAACTCTTCTATAACCGGCATACCACCAATTATCAGACACACGCTTGAATGCGTTGAATCCACATCAAGTCCATGTGTGGAAGAGTTTACTGAACTAATCACTGGGTCTTTCTGTGGAACATTATATAAAACGTCAATTATTTTACCTCTATCTAAGTTCGGACGAAGAGTGCCGCCTGGTTTCATCAGGGTGCAATTCGTTGTCACAAACCCATACTTCCAAATTACCACTTCCATGTCCACTTCATGAGATGAACCTGCAACGATTACTAATCTGAACATGAGGTCAGTTGTTGCTGTCAGAGCCAAAAGTTTCCACTTTGCCTGCAATTGTATTTCTTTAGTTGAGTAGTTCCATAATAAGGGCTTTGCCATTTTATCCCAGAGACCTCATTTGCCATTGCTTTGAACATGTGATACTCATCTGAAGTTTCTATAATGCAGTATCAATACATGTTGGAGGTGTGTATTTCTTCGTAATAGCACGCTGTTGTCTCCTGACTGTTGCCTGATTAAGAGGATAGCGCTCTCGCTTGTTCATATTTATCAGTGTAACAATGGTTTCCATATCATTGACAATTCGTGCAAGAGTTGCGGTGCACAAACATATTTCGAGAAGAGTGACAGGAGCTTGTGTGATAGCATTAATGGCACCCTATCCTTTGAGTGTGTTGTTGCCCTGCTCCTGGAATTGAGCTATTCTAACGTAGGTAAATGGAATCCGGTTTGACGTATTTACTGTGACTTCTCAGTGGAACTGCTGCCAGATTTAATGACCCATAGTCTCGAGCTGATACATGCATGCATGAAACAAGTCACTATGTCAGGTAGCTCTTTGGAATTGTAATAGTGTCATCTCAGTCGATAGTTTTTTGTGGCATGGTTTTGTAATGAAGCAGATCTCTGATCATGCGCAAATACATTGAATCCGTGAAAGGTTTTGATCAGTGCCTCCTCATCATAATTATCTAGTATTTTGTCGAGCAGGCCTACCTTCATTGTGTACAAAATCGTCAACAGGAGAAACATTGAACATAGCTCGGATTTCGTTTGATATTGTAACCCCAGATTGTCCATCTGCTTAGTACGGCTGCTTTCTTTGTGATACCAACAATTCCGCCACTGTGTTTGTGATACCAATAATTCCGTCACGCTGTTTGTGATACCAACAATTCCGTCACGCTGTTTGTGATACCAACAATTCCGCCACGGTGTTTGTGATACCAACGATTACGCCACGGTATTTGTGTTACCAACAATTCCGCCATGGTGTGTGTGTTACCAACGATTACGACACGGTGTTTGTGTTACCAACAATTCCGCCACGGTGTTTGTGTTACCAACGATTACGCCATGCTGTTTTTGCTTGTACCGGTATAATTTTAAAGCACCTACTAAATAGAAAGATAATTTTTAATATTCATTGGATGACAGAAAGGAGGGCGGCATGAATTCAGTATTACGCATCGTGGAACTCTATAAATTCAAATAAATATCTCCTTATCAGCTTTCGCTAGGTTGACAACGTGACTAACATATAAAATGTATGTGTTTGAAAGGTGAGTAAAATGACCCGATTCTCTATTTCAATAAACACAGTGCACATAATAACCAGAAATATGCTTGCAGTGACATCATGAACTCGACTTTACGACTGTTCAATGAACTATGAAGCTTGACATCAAAGATAAAATAAATATAGAAGGCTTATCAATCCACGTATCAGTAACCATGATCTTTAACCATTCGACCCCCCCCCCCCCCTAAAGAAATTGTGCCATCCATTCTCATTAGCATGTGTCCAAGTTTGGGTATAGTATGATTAACACAAAAAATTTAAAGATAAAAGCAAAATGTTACAGTTGAGAAAGCCAATAAGTGTTGTCTTTATCACACGTGCCTTCACCTTTTGATGCCAAGGTAATTCATCTTTCCAGAGAATCCATCCATCATCTGACCTCGTTTGACGTCATAATCAGCTCAGCGCGTGTATGATGACGTCACAATCATTACGTCACAAAGGGTTCCATATAGACCGTCACCAAATCTCAAATACTCCGACACGTTGTATGAATTGCATGTCTTTGTAATTCTTTGCTATTTAATAAACATGCTGTTGAATCTTTTGAAACTAATCTGACTGGGCGCTGTTGCTGCCTTCAAAATATTCAACAGTTTACCTGTGTAGTTTTTTTTTTAAATTGATAGTCAGGGTGTTCAGGGATCGATCGATCCCAGCACGAGCGAGGTGTGGGTGGGGATTAGCTAGAGATGGGCGGGTTATAGCTAAAACCGGAAAGGTCCATTGTGTCATGCCATCTCATTATAAGGAAGGATGTGTCAAACTTTGGGCCGTGTATGCGTAACCAATCAAAAGATATAAACCGCTAAGTTGGGCTTAACGAAAACTGCTAGTGCTTAAAAATATAGATCTTATAAGGACACTGTGACCTTGACCTTTAATCATTTAAGCTGTAACGTGGTACCTCTTCTTAGAGAGTCATGTGTCCAACTATATGATTAAGCAAACATGAGATATAAACAGTGCAGTTGAGCTAAACAGAAAATGTTACAGTTTAACGATTTTTTCCAAGATCACGATGACCTTGACATTTGACTTTTTGACCCAAAAGGATATTGTGCCATGCTCCCTCTCTCTCTCTCTCTCTCTCTCTCTCTCTCTCTCTCTCTCTCTCTCTCTCTCTCCCTCTCTCCCTCCCTCGCTCCCTCCCTCGCTCCCTCCCGCCCTCCCTCCTCCCTCCCTCTCTCTCTCTCTCTCTCTCAATAAGGAAGCATGTTTTAAAGTTTTCTTCTTTTTTCAAATATGGACCGGACGTTAAGTAGACCGAAATCGGTCCACTTAAGACGAAAGTTCTGTAAGAATAGTCATTAGCAGGACCATGTCTAGCTAAAGCGTCATCCAGACTAGAATAGATGTCATTCTATGATTGTCACCAAGGTAACGGTTTTCAGAATTTCCAGAATTTTCAAAACTATAATTAGCTGTTTTGACTGACAGTGACTAATAGGCATTGATTTGATTTATTAAATGTAAACTATAATTAGGTAATCAACAATGCTTTAGAAGATTGCAGATGTTCGCTAAACAGCCCACATATCGTAAATGCATTGTTTTGCATCCAACATAATATTGCAAATTCGTTCTAACAGTTATAATAAATATAATTCATAATCGTCAAACAGAATGTATATATTCTGTCTCCGATAAATGTTGTCAAAAACGGAAATCTATAACAAAAAGTGGCATTCCGGAATCAGACACGTCTAGGATGGAAGTACACATCTGAGATGTGACGCTGTAATGTCCGATTCTCAGTGCCACCTGTCAATCAAATTCTTAGCTTGGATATGTCTAGTACCTCAGGGGTTTACACATTTTATTCCACGAAGACAACTATAGTCAGTCAGATACCCAGAAATCATTGTATTAAGGGAATGTGATAAAGCTATAACCAAGGCATGTTTTAATGAAAAAGGGTGGACTGGCACGAGGATATAGAGGGAATTCCCCGGTATAGCTGCACTCAATCGTCTGTTAATATATAGAATACTATTACAAAATCATAATCAACAGGATATAACCAACGAAAATCTGGAAACGGTAGGCCAGGAACAGTGGGATTCTGTGCCAGAAATCTCAGAGCCTGTAACATTGGCAGCGGTCGATCGTCGGTGAAAATGCGTGTAAAGTAGTCTAACTTGAAAGCTTGCAAAACAAATTCGAATATCAAGGTTTGAGAGAAATGTCGGGCAAAAACCTAAGAGTTGGTGAAAAAAGTTAAATGACCGGTTTTCGTCATAAGACGTAAAAATATCGCGTTCACAGATGGAAAACACGTTACTTTAAAAAAACATGCGCGAAATCAGCAAAATGATACACTTTACGGACATCGGGAATATGGCATTGCCAGCTCACGGTTGTATCCACAGATTTGAGTACCATAGATCGCTCACGGTGACTTAATGTAACTTTTAGTACTTCAGTAATTGTCGACCAAGTGCGCATGTCACACGACGAAGTGGTTTCCTGTAACATTTTTTCGGCCGCTCTAGTTTATACGAGAAAATCATATCACTAACAAAATGTCATTTTTTGTTGAAAAATTCAATTTCCAAGTCCAAAATACCAGATTAATAGCTTACAGCTAACCAAATTTTGTATGCGATATAAATATAGAAATTCTGGTCATGAGCGTATGGTTGATTATTATGCTAGCACGATATAACAGAGCGTGGCAATTGGACCGGACACTTTGCCAGAATGACAAGAGCACTGACCAACGTTACTGTCGATGGATAATTGTTCACAAACTGCCACATTTGGTGGATGACTTAGAACTGGATTCTGCCATGTGTTCAGTAGGGAAAACGTTCCAGAGCGCTCCGCTCACGCAAAATCGGCTTTCTCGGTTTGTGTATTATATGATGTAAGTAATGGGAAAACAGCAGATTGTCAATACTTTGCGGATTTAACAAAACGTTCTAAACCGTTTTCCCTACTGAACGAACCCCTTTATTTCCGCTTAATCAAAGAACAATTCGACAACATGGTGTAACAACATGCAAGCAAAGTCACAAAATGGTTATCTGTGCAATACAAACAAACAAACACACACACGCACGCACGCACGCACGCACACACACACAGCACCGTGTACCATACCCCGTGACAAGCATGCTATATGCTTGAGGTATGGTCACTGAAATTAAGAAGAAATTTCTCAAACTCTTCTTTGTTTTCTTCGCCTACTACTACTACTACTACTACTACTACTACTACTACTACTACTACTACTACTACTACTACTACTACTACTACTACTACTACTACTACTACTACTACTACTACTTTTTTGGCTGTTTTCGGTAACACGATCAAAGGATCCTGTGGGAATCCTTTCTACCCAAAATATGTTACTGACAATATACACAAAACTGCAAGAAACTTAATTAATAACACGTATATACGTCAGTATTTTGCAGTAATAAATTCTATAAGTTTAACTATATATTTAAAAACATTACATCACACATACCAATATATATACCTAAAAAGCAACAAATATTACGCTCATGCACAAAAATTGATTTGGACCGCTTATTTCAACAAAATGTTACGTTTTAAAAGTACCCTAATGCAATTCTAATGTACACCTGAACCACCATTACCGTTTATAAAATTACCCCACTCTGGATATTTTGACTACTGTGATTATATGTTCAACTAACTTACGATCATAAAAGTGAAACCACGGAATCAATTCACCTTGAATGAACATTTTCACAATTACCCTAACGCAAATACCATGTACACACAAATAACTAGTAATCTTTCCAGAATCACCCCCAGCTTGGATATTCTGAGTACTGTAAATGCATGTTTAAGCTAACTTGCAATCATAAAAGTGAAAAAAATCGAGTTACTTTACTTGAACTGACCGTTTCCAAAATCTTTCAATGTTACTTTAATGAATAATTTAAGCCAAACCAATGGAAAACGGTTGCTATCAGGCTACAACAGCATCCATACAACCAAAGACTATAAAATAATCCAAGTTTATTCTAGCAATAATCTTTTACCACAGTAGCTTAAATCCCATATGGTCTCGTGCTTATATATCTAAGGTAATTGAATTCCCGGAAAGAATAATAACCGTGCATGTCTTACACCACATATCTGTAAACTGGTCAAGTCTGCACCTTTTCGTAAATTAAAAATATTCGGCTTGTCAGAATTGCTGGAATAAGGCACGGAAAATCGCTTTCAGAGATTATAAAGAATTACCTCTGTCCGGGTTCAGCACCTGAGCGCATCTATGTTTCCAAATCGTCCAGACCGCTATTGTTAAGAGACAGATGACTATTACTTTCTTACCACCGATAAGATATCTTTGTATATGGTCCAGGTCTCTAAATAAAATCATTTCAGCATTTATTTTCAGCGGACGGATATTAAATTTAATTATTATTGTCTCAATATATTTCAAAAATTCCAAAATTTCTGCACAATTGATAAAAAGGTGATCGATCAATCGTTTCTTCCTCACGTTAACAAAGAGGGCATTGATTGCTAGTTGTGACATGACATATTTGTAGTATGTGACCCACCCAAAGCCAGCGATGGATAAGACGCCAAGCTATATCCTGTGCATTATAGGGCAAACAAGGCAGGTGTAAATTCTTCCAAACCATATTCCAATTTGAGGGTCTATATCTTGTTCCTTCCCATGCAGCAATATCCCTGGGTTTTTTGCATGCTTCTGTATTAGAAGTATATACCAATCATGAGAATATGGGATCTAAATAATGTGTCATAGTAAAGTAGCGTAGGTGGAGATATTTCACTTATACCATTAGCATTGGGTAATGTAAACCATGCTATCGGAACTGCTTTCTGGATTTGTGTTAAAAGTCTCCGAACATCAATATTTCGCAGCTTACATTTCTCTGATAGCATCTGGAAATGAAGTCATGTTCGGGTACCTGGAGTAACTAAGTAAAAAAACAATATGAATGCCTTTACTGTTCAATGATGGGAAATAAGTCAGAAACAATATGAATGCCTTTACTGGCCAATGATAGGAAATAAAGAGCCTTGCTGCCCAACTGAATATTATCATTTCCCCATAATCTCTGATCATGTTTGAGGTAATTGAGCAACTTTGAAAAACATGCCCAAGGCTTTTCGTTGCTCCAGGGATTTTCATAACATTTGGCGGTGTTGAATTTGATAAGAAAATATATTCAGCAGGAAATGGACCAACACAAAGCTCTAAAAGTTTCCGTTAAACATTTGCCTATGGAAAGTCGGAATAAAGCAAATTTTGTAAAAACTCTAATTTCAATGATGCACATTTAGTTAAAATATGGACTAAGTCTAATTCTCCGTTTAATCTACCATTCACACAAACGGCATGAGACACAAGATTTGTTTTATCTCCCCATATATATGACAAGATTAACTTATTAATTTCATCATCAACATGTTTTTTGCATTTGGATAACAGAAGCTGTGTACCACAATCCAGACATAACGAGGTTATTTATAACAAAAGCCCGGCCAAAGATGGACAGACGGTGACGTTTCCAATTAGAAAGTATTTGTTTAACTTTGCTAATGCGATATGTCCAATTCACTAGTGGGTCCATTTTCCTGCTGATGTAAATTCCTAGAACTTTAATGTTATTATCTGACCACTTTATACCCATTATTTGGTCACTTCGATTACTCCAAGAATCAGGATACAGACCAACAGATTTCTCTTTATTAATTTTTAGCCCGAACCGCTCCTAAAAATCTGGAAGCTCTTGTCTAGGGAAGAGAAATCTGAATTTTGTCCAATGAAAATCGTTGTATCATCAGAGTATTGCGAGACCTTTAATGGTATCTCTATTCCAGGTATGACTACCCCTTTAAAAGTCTCTTCGCAATGTTGATCCGAGTGATTCCATCGCAATCACAAATATATCTTTGTCTTACTCCACGTGCCAATACAACTTCATCAGACAAATAGTTATTGACCAGATAGCGACTAGATATGTTTGTATAGATTCAGATTCAGATTATTTATTGGCACAAAATCTTTTACACGAAGATATAGCCAAACATGAAGGTTACACTTACAATACACGCAGTACGAATAGATAGTACATACGATATACAGTTGACAATAAGTAAAATAGACATGATATATACAATACGCGCACACACACACGCACACTCTCACGCACTCGCCACGCACGCACGCACGCACGCACGCACGCACGCACACACACACACACACACACACACACACACATAAGATGGCATCCACGAATTAAGGCTGATGGCTCTGTTATCAAATTAAGTGGTTATATTAATATTTGAGACTACATATCATTCATAGTGTAAAGTTGAAGTTAATGTTGACGCTAATGTTCTGCTAGGTACTGCGCATTAGTTACAGTGGAAACTTCGCTGACTGTTGCGTGAAACCTCCGCCAGGATCACTAAATAAAGAAGAAGCAGCATCACCACTCGCCATATCTCAATATCCCATGACAGTTTAATCACCATGAGATTTTATGACACAGAAGATAACGATGTCACCTCTTCATCCAGCCGTCATATAAAAAGGGCGATAAGGATACATGTAATGTACCTACAGCAAAATTTGCTGCCGATCTGATCAGCTATATTACAATTACTAGTCATGGCGGTGGGTTAGTGGATTGTTTCGGCGCCAACGCATTCTGCCTTTTCATGAAACAATCAGTGACATATTTTAGTACCGGTTTGCAGACCTCAGTGTCACCGTTATTGTAGGACATTATGAACACAAATGTATGCTGTTCACTGAGGGAAGCAAAATTTACAAAAACATTAAGGTAATTAAATAGTGATTGTCTTTCACTGTGGTAAAATGGACATTTTAGAATAAAATGTCTTTCATCCTCAACAGCTTGAATGTTACATAGCGAACATACTTTTTCTACAGGAGTTTTGGGAAGTGTATGTCTCCCCACTTCTATCTGGAGATCGTGTGCACTGACTCTGAGTTTGGCAAACAAATTTCGCCTAGAAAAATCGTGTTCAGTTACTAAATAATTCTCCATGTTAAAGTTGCTTTTAAATGTTTGATACGACCTAAGTTTAGAACCCTGTTGAGATGTACCAATTCGATCTATGACACCTCTGTTTACATGGACCAGCCAGTTTGATTTGTATCTAGACAATAAAGTAAATTAGTAATTTAGCACATGTTTTTTTATTTCTGGTGCTTTGGTTGATCCAAATTTCTTCGAAGCTAAAGCTAGTCCATAGATTTTTTAAATGGCTAGCCCAGTTATCTTCTTCTAATGAGGAATACGAATGCATATAGGCTTGATGAACTATTGTCTCAGAGTCAATGTCACATACGCTCATCCAAAATTTGGCTGATTGCGTGAGGAGCGTGGTGAGTAAGGCATATTGCCCGAGTTCGCCCCTTACAGCAGCATTAGTAGCTTTCCTATTAACCCCCAGTATATATTTACAGAAGCTAATTAGGACCTTTTCCACTGGGACAGTATCCCCTAATTGCATGTAGTTATGTTCATTGATGCCTTTGATGTAAAAGGGTGCCCAAATTTCTGCACAATAAGATAAGATGAGTAAAATTAAAGAACGAAATAGCGTGAATGCTGTTAAAACATTATTTCTGACATTGATAACTTTAAGTTTGAACAAAGCCTTCTTGGCCTGCTCTGCCAGTCTTTCACATGCAGCTTTAAATTTACCAGATGGTGTAAAGACGATACCTAAATAGCAATAAGACTTTACAACTGCAATCGGTGAGCCCATGTATGTAAAGTGATACATGTATCTCTTTAGTAAATGCCCACTTTTATTGAAAATTAGGATTTTGGTCTTATTTAAGTTGAGAGTAAGGTCCCATTTGTTGCAGTAAATATTCAATTTGTTTAGCGCATTTTGCAGACCAGTGTGGGTTCCTGACACTATGGCAAGATCATCAGCAAACATAAGACAATTAATAGAAGTGTTATTCAAAGGTATAGGATCGCATGTTCTGTCAAAGATATCTGGCAAATCACGCAGATACATGTTGAATAAAAGTGGGCTAAGTACGCAACCTTGTTTGACACCAACTGAGGATGAAAAGCCATTGCTGTACCCATCATTCATTTTGACTGCATATTTGACATCAGAGTACATACTTTCAATGACAGTTAGTAAATTGCCATCAATACCAGCTTGTAGTAATTTATACATTAATTTGCTTCGAGAGACTGTGTCAAAGGCTTACTTGAAATCCACAAAACAGCAGAATAAATTTTTCTTAGTAGCAGCATTAACATATTTGTCAATAATTGATTTCAAAGTCATAATATGGTCTGCTGTTCTTGCATTTTTTCTATAACCAATTTGACATTGTGGGATTAGTTTGTTTCAGCAAATTTTGTTAATCGATATTGCAGAATGCTACAAAATAATTTGCATAAATTGCTACTTACGGCTATACCTCTGTAGTTTTCAGGTTTCGAAACCTCGCCCTTCTTTTGTATAGGTGAAAGTAGACTGTGCGCCATTCCATAGGAAATTGACCAGAGCTCAGAATGGAGTTAAACAATTTTTGCAGAACTGGTAAAAGTCGAGTGTGTCCTGCCTTTAACATTTCATTTAAGATCTCGTTAAATCCACTCGCTTTGCCGTTTTTAAGAAAAGAAATAGCCCGAGAGATCTCAGAAGTTGTAATAGTAAAATTAAATTCGTTAAAAATTGTATTTCTATTGGTTTGAATAAAATTGTCTATTGTATTTTTAAGGTCTAAATCGGCGTGTGTTGGAACACTATTAACAAGTTTGTTAAAGTGTGACTCCCATTCCGTACAGGAAATTGAATTTCCTTTGAATTACTATTAATACCTTTGAGTTCATCATACAGTTTCCAAAATGTCTTAGGGCTTTTGGACTCTAAGGATTCCATTTGATCCAAGATTCGCTGCTTAAAGATGGACTTCTTTTTTGCTATTTGTCTTTTGAATTTTTTCCGCAAATATCGAAACTTATTTAATAAGATGGTATCTGATGGCGTTTCGTGAATTCTACGTGCCAAACCTCTGAGATCCTTAAGCATAATTCTGCAATCCTGGTCAAACCATTGGTTCTTCAGCTTATTAACAATCTTTCTAGGTTTTGCTTTCAAACATTTTCCAGAATCAATATGTTTTATACCCGAAAGTTTGGCTGCACTTATGATAATGTCTGTTAGTGTAGTTGTCAGAGACTCATCAGCGTTGATTGGCTTGCTACATGGTTTGTTAGCAGGCAATGCCATAAAGTTGTTGATTTTTTTACCTGATTCTAGGATCTGACATTGCTTTCAAAAATTTGGTTTCATTTCCCATTTCCCACCTATACTTAGAGCAGGGAGGATTAGGAGTATCACTTAGTGTGTGCTCATATATACCAGTACATAGTACCATCTTCAATATACAATGGATAGAGAAACGGTTGGGATTATTTACATGGAAGCATTCTATTTTACATAAAATATTGGTAGACGCTAACATATAGTCAATTAGACTGGGTTTCACCCAAGATACGTCCATTTAGGATACGCAGATTTGAAGATTTGCACATCGAAAGTAACTGTTTGCCGTGATTATCTACATCATGTGGATCCATGTTGTTTCTGGGAATATCCACACCATGTATATAGTCTGGTAGTAAATCGGCTATAGGTGATCGCTCGTCCATACAAACATCTGAATCATTTGCAGTTCGAGCATTGAAATCCCCACAGATTAAACAATTTCCGGATTTAGAATACAGAGCCACATCATTTTCTAATATTTCAAAGGTGTTATCTCTCCGTGCAGAGAAAGTTGTCCCTACTGGACTTACATAAACTACGCTAAGATATATATATCTTTTTCGAGATTGAAAAAGCCTTTGAGGAGTTTGATCCACATGATCTCGCTATTTGATGGAGGTATAAATTTTATACCCTTGCGTATCTCCTTTCTTACGCATACAGCAATTCCTCGATAGTCACGTTCAGAAGTGGATAATCTTGGCCTAAGATTTGTTTGTATATGGAAACCCGGTATTGTAATCTGATCTTTTTCTTCACAGTGCGTTTCTACCAGGCAGAGAATGTCAAATTTTATTATCTGGCTTTGAATTTCTGGGTCTGTAAGCTTGCATGTTCTCTGGTCATTGTTATTTTTAAAGGCCCCATCGATATTCCAGAAAGCCAAACTAACATTGTTTATATCCAACATCGGAAAACAGATATTAAAACTGTCAACGATCTTTACAAGTAAAATATAAATTAAATAAATCATATTATTATCATCACAATTATCGTCATTAATATTTCAAAAGAAGTCAATAATGAAGTGAATTGTACAGGATCAATCATAGGCTAAACATAATACTTCAGCCAGCACACTGCATCTCCATATATTTATATTAACCCATTTCCTTCTAAATTAGATCCCCAGCCTGCTGAATACTTTGTAGGCACTCTGGTGTAGTAGATAGCAAATGATTCCCCGAGATTAAGTACCAATGGACCTTTCCAGAGTAATGACGTCATATGACGTCATAATCAGCTAAGCGGCGTGTAGGGTGATGTCATAATGATTACGTCATAAATGCGTATTCAACTCTTAAAAGTCCGATACGTTGTAAGAATAGCATGTCTCCACTATCTAATAAACATGCTATTGAATATTTTGAAACTAACCAGACTGGGCGCCATTGCTGCCAACAGCACCCAGTCAAATCGGTTTCAAAATACCCAACAGCTTACATGCATAGTTTTCTGGAAAGTGATAGTCAGGAAGTTCAGAGATCGATCTATCCTAACACGAGCGAGGTGTGGGCGGAGCTTAGCTAGAGAGGGCGGGGCATAGCAAAAGATGGAAAGGTCCATTGTGTCTACATTCAGTGGAGGGTGTCAACAAAGTAGGCAGCAGACACGCGGCAATCGGAACAAATAGATTCAATCTAAATAGAATGAAATGTGTCAACAATATAAATGGCAACAGGTTTGCCCTCATAAATATGCAGTGCTAATACGGTTGAGATGTGTTGATTTCATAAAACTAATGCAGTTACGATGTACCGCACTCACAATATTAACATTAATGACGCTTTAGATTTTCGAAATAATTATACTGCATGATCAGTGGAAACTTAATGTCTCCTAATTTGAAAGTCATGAGGTATGCCACTTAGCAGGGAAATCAGATCAGAATCAGCACTACTCTTCCGACGGTGTGTCCAAGTGTTTTTATTATTGTTCGTACACAATTCTGTTATATCCTGCGGGCGCTGTGTCAAGGCAGGTCTCTTGGTGCATATATATATATATAACTATCATATGTTGTATATAATATCTTGACCCATTTAATAAAATTTGGTCCTAATCCAATGCAATTTAAGGACGTGAAAAGAAAATCCCACTCGAGACGATCAAAAGCGTTCTCATTATCAAGTCCAACAACAGCTGCGGAAATGCCGTCCTTCTAAACTCTATTAATTAAATCCATTATCAACATGGCATTGGTCAATAACCTCATCTAATGCTCTACATAATTTCAATGACAACGCTCTTGAAATTATCTTATAATCGACACAAAGTAGAGATATTGGTCGATAATTCTTCCCTATCACCTCTCTTATACAGAATTCGCACACATGCTTGAGGCATGGAAAAAGGAAGGTGGCCACACTCGACTATATTATGTACCACTTGCAGAAACGATGGTCCAAGCAAGTGCCAGAAAAAAAAAGTGCTGTAAAATTCGGATGTAAGTCCATCAGGTCCTGGAGCTTTACCCGCCTTCATTCCATGTAAAGCTTCGGTTAAATCATTTAACGACAGGTGTTGTTCACAACTTTCACAACACGAATCGGGCAATCGCTTATTTAAGTTGCCTAGAAGAAATGTTGTTGCTGCTTTGTCAGTACCTTCAGATGTATACAACTCATTGTAAAATGAATGAACAGCTTTTAGCATATCTATATTTGAGTTGACCACAACACG
Organism: Chaetoderma sp. LZ-2023a; assembly: GCA_034401795.1. Classification (NCBI taxonomy): domain Eukaryota; kingdom Metazoa; phylum Mollusca; class Caudofoveata; order Chaetodermatida; family Chaetodermatidae; genus Chaetoderma; species Chaetoderma sp. LZ-2023a. The sequence continues at coordinate 125,423,317 of CM067367.1, forward strand.
ATTCCTCAATTTTAGCCGTCGGATAAGCTTTTCAACACCTCTTGCCGTTTCCAAACTACAAAAAAATGTGGTAGGCTTCTCACATTCTGCTTGTAATTGCGCCCTTGATCGAATCTTCGCGCCTTCAAAAGCATAGTTATCTAAATCATTAATTAGAGTCTTTATTTTAATAAGAGGTCATCGTGACTTCTTGCATCAGCGGCGTTAACTTTACTTGAAATTTGGAGTCAAATTTTATCCACGGTCTTCTTACATTTGCGCCTATATTTTTATTTGCAAACTGTCATGAAATATGAGCCAAACCATCGTTGCCCTCTTCCCACCACTGCATCAGATTTGCATATTCATCCTATGTATGAAGACAATATGTCCAAAATCCTTCAATATGCTAGTGCCAATTAATATCATTTAAAAGGGAATTATTTAATTTCCAAAACCCAGGCCCTCCAGTCAGCATTATCTAAACTGATACACACCATATTATGACCCGAAAATGCTACTGGAAGCGTGATAACCTGTGTAAAACTGCCTTTAAGCAATTGATCCAAGTATAGCCTGTCTAATCAGGATGCTGACATACCATCATTAGAAAACCAGGTGAAATCGGTTCCTTCAGGATTCATTTCTCTATAACTATCAAATAAATCTTCACAATCGCAGAAACGTTTCGATTGATTATGAGACGTATCGTTATATCCAGTGGTGGATATCCTATCTTTATTTTGGTCTAAAACATAATTAAAATCCTCACCTAAAATTAAATTCTCGCATTCATTATCTTGAAAGCTAGCGAATGCATCAGTAAATATACGACAACGAGGTCCATGAGAAGTAGGTGCATCGATACACATAATATTTAAAACTGAATGGCAATTATCAATTGCTACTTTGACTCAATGTCTACTTGTATCTGAAGATGATGATGTAACACTAACCGATTTAAGGCAGCTGGGTAGAATTAGTATGGCAACTCCTGCAGTGTTATTAGTATATCAGTGAGTAGTAAATTTCACCCTTAAAAAGTTGTTTAAACGTTTCAAAAACTTCAGGTTTTTTAATCTTCGTTTCCTGAAGTAAAGCGACATCAACATTTTGGTTTGCAAGTTCTTCTAAAAGACGTCGTTGCTTAAATTCAGAATTCAAACCCCTGCAATTTAGCGTACAAATGAGCATAATAAGATAGATAATATGCAAGCCCGCCTTAACTGACATAACTAGATTTTCAACGTCAGATTCGGAACTAGAGTAAGATTTATTACGTTTTGGTCTATTAATAATATTTGAAAACGTCCAAGACATACTCAAAGGAATATCATCTCGATCTTATGTCGAGTCAGTTCTAAATTTATTTTGTCCACATGGTAGAGCTTGTGACGATGAACAGTCGTCATTATCCAGGACATCATCATCACCTGGTTGTCCTTTGCCAATGTCAGCAGAAGTCAAACTAATTCCCTCCTCTATAACCTGAATCTCACTGTCATTCACATCAACATTCGCTGACTTAGGTTCTTCAACAGTATGTACATTCTGAGTTGATACCGCATGAACCTCCGCAACAACAGAAACCAGAGGCAGGGCATGGTGTGGATTCCACTTTTCCTCCCGAGACTCAGAATTTACAACACTGCTGTCCCTAGCAGATTTCGATACTTCACTATCGTTCGGGCAATTGCGTTTAAAAGGATCTGGAGACCCACACAACAGACGTTGGTTTTTCTTGGGAAAATCTCTTGCGATATGGTTAGTACCAGCACAAATTCGACATTCCTTCACTTGACCTCTGTACCATAATGGCAGGATGAAGGCACCACCAATGAACAACGTGTTAGGTACCGGCTTATCCACTTTATCAAAATACACCCGTCTGATTCCATTTTCAAGAGACTTGTCAAAACGATAAGTTTCCCTCTCGATTTTGACAACTTGGCCATACTGCGAAGATTCGGCGACCAATCACTCATTTGGCATTTCCAAAGGAGCTTTGATTTTGACCACCAATCTATCAGACTCAATCTCTTCTACTCCACAGATTTCTCCCTTCACTATAAGATCGCCTTCTAACAAGCTGTCCTTTACTTCCTGGTTAGTCCCAGTGATATTCCATTGATCACGACTCATATTGATGAGACCCTTAACTATTAAAGGGGCAGCACCAGTATCGTCCTTTAATCCATGATATACGTCACTAGCTGACACATCACACTCTTTTGTCGTAATGTTAAGACTTACTGTCATTCACATCAACATTCGCTTATTTAGGTTCTTCAACAGGATGGGTGCTCGTACGTACATTCTGAGTTGATACTGCATGAAACTCCGCAACAACATAAACTAGAGGCAGGGCAGGATATGGATTCGTTTATAACTAACTGGCATATTCTATGATTGGTATTTATCAATAGATAGTGACAAATATAAGGTATTGTGTAATTAGCTGCCGACAACGTTAGGCGCCAGAAACCAAACAAAACCCCTACGTAGCAATGGGCCTTCTAAAGCACGCAAGAAAATGCGTGTAAATGCGTGGCGCACCAGCGTAACGGTACGAGCACGCCCAGGTACAAGTGCACATATTGATGCAATGCATCAATGGTAAATAGCGTGCCCGGAGGTTATTAAAATTCTGAGAATAAACTCAACTGTTTCATGTAAAAATGAAGTTATATAAAGGCATACAAGCCACTCATGACAGAAATATAGGCGGACAATACCACAAAAGAAGGAGTATTTCTTGCAAAAAGATATGGGCAGTATTCGCTATGGGCTAGGAAAAGCAGCTTATATTTTTGGTCAGTCCAACAATCTTTCCACCCATCCTTTTTCTCCAGGTCAAACTCCTTAACAGAGAGAGAGAGAGGAACAGACAAAATTAAGAGGAGCCAGTGATGAGAAAATTGCGCTACTGCATCAACAGAGAGCAACAACAGATCAAATTTTGGTCATTAGGTATCAACAACTTGTAAAGATAAAGAAATCAACAGAACTGGCAACCCAGTCAGTAGAAAATCGGCGCAAGAAGCAGTACAAACCCTGACACTAATTTCAAACATATTAAAGAAGACTGTAAAGAATATTTTAAACCTAAATCTTGATACCTTCTTAAACAGACGTGAAGAGCTTATTACCCGGAAATATATTGGTGAAATATACACTGCAATGCTAGTGAAATTCACAAAGCAAGTATATTTTTGATGCAATACAGGACCCCGATCTGTACAGACAGATAACCTTTTCAACAAAGTTAAGTGGCCAGGATAGAATCAATACCGTGAACCTAGTTTTCTCCAATGAAAATGCTATAGTAGAAAACATTCTGACTGAAGACACAGTGGGAAACAGCCACGACATCGTGATCTGTTTCATTTAGCTATCGTATCTATGTCACCTATTAAACGATATCTTTACCGGAAACAGTGGAAAACTATTAAATCAAATATTTTTGCTCGACAAAAGGTCGAAAATCGGCCTCAACCGTTGTAATGATGACGATCTTGTTGACCATATGTACAAATGTTAGTGTATTAGCCTGATAAGTCAGGTTCTACCAGTACACATGGCTAATAATATGGGATATATAGAGATATTTTCACATTACTATAATAAATATATGGTGGTAGAAGTATTACAATATTTCGCACAGCACGAGAACATAATGAGTTCTACATGGCCTTATGTTCGAAAACTGGCTACAAGGCATGTAGAGATATTCTGGTACCGAATATAGTACATTATTGGAATTTGACAATGGTGCGCCACTACTAAATTGCATATGACGAAATTACTGTACAGTAAACATTTTTTAAACCTTTGATACTTTATTAGTATTTATTTTATTGACGCACTGCCAACGTGCAGCTTCAATTTCCACATGCTAACCAGCCGACAGTCATGCACCCATTAGCTTAATTTGTTGATCACCATCTCCCTGGTCGAGGATCGAACCATCATACTGCAACTCTGCATGGCATCAGCAATCAGACATCTTTCCACTGGACCACCGCGCCAAGACAAAAAGTCTAGGTTTAGCCAACCAGCTTTCACATGTCTGATATATTGACACTCTGACGATTCATATGGGACTATCTGTGGATGCATCTGCCATGATTCAATCCTAGGTTTCTTACGCCTATTGTACTCTGACTCCATCACGGCTCTGGCAGTACATGTATTTATTATATTGACGCACTGTCAACGCTCGGCTTCAATTTCCATATGATAACCAGCCAACAGTCATGCACCTATTAGTTTAATTTGTTGATCACCATCTCACCGGTCGAGGATCGAACCGTCATACTGCAACTCTGCATGGCATCAGCAACCAGACATCTTTCCACTGGACCACCGCGCCAAGACAGAAAATCGTTGATCTGGCAGAATTTGCGCCAATTTTCGGTAAGGAATTGTATACTATGAAACTACGTTCCTGTAGAATTTTTTTTAATTCGGAATACAACTAGCATATTTTCTATAAGTATTTGTAGGTGAAATTCTGGGGGTGAACGTATTGCAATGAAAACCATGAATTAGCCTGCTTGAGCTTATTTACGTTACGAAATTTTTTAATCTCACTACGTCGTAAGCTTATGCCCATACCTATCTAAACATATGGGTGATATTCTGGGCCGAACCCATTATGAGCGATATGTCAGGACATATTGACACCTATCTGAATGTGGTGAATGTGAACCAATCATATTACAATGGGGCCATATGGCGAATATGTAACTACATATTACCAAATTACTTGATGGTAGAATCGTGCAAAAGCAATAGTACATATTCAGTTATATACAGCTTTATGTAAAAGAATGATTACAAACCGAGAACTGAGATTCTAATACTGAATATAGTAAATTGTTGGCATCTGACAACTGTCCGTGGCTACTAAATTGAATATTACGAAATTACTACGTGGTAGAAATCTCAAGATTCATTAGCGTATCTAACCATATGGGTGAAATTATGTAGCCACACAAATTGCAGACGGTATTGAAAACCGCAGATCTACCAACATTGGAACAAATTTATGCGATGAAATCGCATACTACGAAAATACTTCACGTTCGAATTCTTTTAAATTCCCAATGTAACTAGCATATTCAAACTCCTATACGTTTATGTGAGCGAAGTGTCTGGAACCGATGCATTGGCACTTACATGACATCAGACACTATCGCTTGAGGAGACGAAATGGCGGCGATCACTGTTCAACATTTACGTGACATTACAAAGCAGATAATTGTGATACAGATAAGGGAATGTGACAGAATATGAATGATATGAAGTCTATAAACCACAGTCTATCGGTACAATACAACATTTGATATGAGATTAGTATCCCTTTAAGATTGAGGAGAACCCATGCAATGCAGCAGTTATGCTTCAGAGTATGTAACAGAGGAATATGTAACAGAGGAATATGTAACAGAGGAATATGTAACAGAGGAATATGTAACAGAGGAATATGTAACAGAGGAATATGTAACAGAGGAATATGTAACAGAGGAATATGTAACAGAGGAATATGTAACAGATGAATATGTAACAGAGGAATATGTAACAGAGAAATATGTAACAGATGAATATGTAACAGAGGAATATGTAACAGAGGAATATATAACAGAGGAATTTGTAACAGAGGGATATGTAACAGAGGATATGTAACAGAGGAATATGTAACAGAGGAATATGTAACAGAGGAATATGTAACAGAGGAATATGTAACAGAGGAATATGTAACAGCGGAATATGTAACAGAGGAATATGTAACAGAGGAATATGTAACAGAGGAATATGTAACAGAGGAATATGTAACAGAGGAATATGTAACAGAGGAATATGTAACAGAGGAATATGTAACAGAGGAATATGTAACAGAGGAATATATAACAGAGGAATTTGTAACAGAGGGATATGTAACAGAGGATATGTAACAGAGGAATATGTAACAGAGGAATATGTAACAGAGGAATATGTAACAGAGGAATATGTAACAGAGGAATATGTAACAGAGGAATATGTAACAGCGGAATATGTAACAGAGGAATATGTAACAGAGGAATGTGTAACAGAGGAATATGTAACAGAGGAATATGTAACAGAGGAATATGTAACAGAGAAATATGTAACAGAGGAATATATAACAGATGAATATGTAACAGATGAATATGTAACAGAGGAATATGTAACAGAGGAATATGTAACAGAGGAATATGTAACAGAGGAATATGTAACAGAGGAATATGTAACAGAGGAATATGTAACAGAGGAATGTGTAACAGAGGAATATGTAACTGAGGAATATGTAACAGAGGAATATGTAACAGAGGAATATGTAACAGAGGAATATGTAACAGAGGAATGTGTAACAGAGGAATATGTAACAGAGGAATATGTAACAGAGGAATATGTAACAGAGGAATATGTAACAGAGGAATATGTAACAGAGGAATATGTAACAGAGGAATATGTAACAGAGGAATGTGTAACAGAGGAATATGTAACAGAGGAATATGTAACAGAGGAATATGTAACAGAGGAATATGTAACAGAGGAATATGTAACAGAGGAATATGTAACAGAGTAATATGTAACAGAGGAATATGTAACAGAGGAATATGTAACAGAGGAATATGTAACAGAGAAATATGTAACAGAGGAATATATAACAGATGAATATGTAACAGATGAATATGTAACAGAGGAATATGTAACAGAGGAATATGTAACAGAGGAATATGTAACAGATGAATATGTAACAGAGGAATATGTAACAGAGGAATATATAACAGAGGAATTTGTAACAGAGGGATATGTAACAGAGGATATGTAACACAGGAATATGTAACAGAGGAATATGTAACAGAGGAATATGTAACAGAGGAATATGTAACAGAGGAATATGTAACAGAGGAATATGTAACAGAGAAATATGTAACAGAGGAATATATAACAGATGAATATGTAACAGAGGAATATGTAACAGAGGAATATGTAACAGAGGAATATGTAACAGAGGAATATGTAACAGAGGAATATGTAACAGAGGAATATGTAACAGAGGAATATGTAACAGAGGAATATGTAACAGAGGAATTTGTAACAGAGGGATATGTAACAGAGGAATGTGTAACAGAGGAATATGTAACAGAGGAATATGTAACAGAGGAATATGTAACAGAGAAATATGTAACAGAGGAATATATAACAGATGAATATGTAACAGATGAATATGTAACAGAGGAATATGTAACAGAGGAATATGTAACAGAGGAATATGTAACAGAGGAATATGTAACAGAGGAATATGTAACAGAGGAATATGTAACAGAGGAATGTGTAACAGAGGAATATGTAACTGAGGAATATGTAACAGAGGAATATGTAACAGAGGAATATGTAACAGAGGAATATGTAACAGAGGAATTTGTAACAGAGGGATATGTAACAGAGGATATGTAACAGAGGAATATGTAACAGAGGAATGTGTAACAGAGGAATAGGTAACAGAGGGATATGTAACAGAGGATATGTAACAGAGGAATATGTAACAGAGGAATATGTAACAGAGGAATATGTAACAGAGGAATATGTAACAGAGGATATGTAACAGAGGAATATGTAACAGAGGAATATGTAACAGAGGGATATGTAACAGAGGATATGTAACAGAGGAATATGTAACAGAGGAATATGTAACAGAGGAATATGTAACAGAGGAATATGTAACAGAGGAATATGTAACAGAGGAATATGTAACAGAGGAATATGTAACAGAGGAATATGTAACAGAGGAATATGTAACAGAGGAATATGTAACAGAGGAATATGTAACAGAGGAATATGTAACAGAGGAATATGTAACAGAGGAATATGTAACAGAGGAATATGTAACAGAGGAATGTGTAACAGATGAATATGTAACAGAGGAATATGTAACAGAGGAATATATAACAGAGGAATTTGTAACAGAGGGATATGTAACAGAGGATATGTAACAGAGGAATATGTAACAGAGGAATATGTAACAGAGGAATATGTAACAGAGGAATATGTAACAGAGGAATATGTAACAGAGGAATATGTAACAGAGAAATATGTAACAGAGGAATATATAACAGATGAATATGTAACAGATGAATATGTAACAGAGGAATATGTAACAGAGAAATATGTAACAGATGAATATGTAACAGAGGAATATGTAACAGAGGAATATATAACAGAGGAATTTGTAACAGAGGGATATGTAACAGAGGATATGTAACAGAGGAATATGTAACAGAGGAATGTGTAACAGAGGAATGTGTAACAGAGGAATATGTAACAGAGGAATATGTAACAGAGGAATATGTAACAGAGGAATATGTAACAGAGGAATATGTAACAGAGGAATATATAACAGAGGAATTTGTAACAGAGGGATATGTAACAGAGGATATGTAACAGAGGAATATGTAACAGAGGAATGTGTAACAGAGGAATGTGTAACAGAGGAATATGTAACAGAGGAATATGTAACAGAGGAATATGTAACAGAGGAATATGTAACAGAGGAGTATGTAACAGAGGAATATGTAACAGAGGAATATGTAACAGAGTAATATGTAACAGAGGAATATGTAACAGAGAAATATGTAACAGATGAATATGTAACAGAGGAATATGTAACAGAGGAATATATAACAGAGGAATTTGTAACAGAGGGATATGTAACAGAGGATATGTAACAGAGGAATATGTAACAGAGGAATGTGTAACAGAGGAATGTGTAACAGAGGAATATGTAACAGAGGAATATGTAACAGAGGAATATGTAACAGAGGAATATGTAACAGAGGAGTATGTAACAGAGGAATATGTAACAGAGGAATATGTAACAGAGTAATATGTAACAGAGGAATATGTAACAGAGGAATATGTAACAGAGGAATATGTAACAGAGGAATATGTAACAGAGGAATATGTAACAGAGGAATATGTAACAGAGGAATATGTAACAGAGAAATATGTAACAGAGGAATATATAACAGATGAATATGTAACAGATGAATATGTAACAGAGGAATATGTAACAGAGAAATATGTAACAGATGAATATGTAACAGAGGAATATGTAACAGAGGAATATATAACAGAGGAATTTGTAACAGAGGGATATGTAACAGAGGATATGTAACAGAGGAATATGTAACAGAGGAATATGTAACAGAGGAATATGTAACAGAGGAATATGTAACAGAGGAATATGTAACAGAGGAATATGTAACAGCGGAATATGTAACAGAGGAATATGTACCAGAGGAATATGTAACAGAGGAATATGTAACAGATGAATATGTAACAGAGGAATATGTAACAGAGGAATATGTAACAGAGGAATATATAACAGAGGAATTTGTAACAGAGGGATATGTAACAGAGGAATATGTAACAGAGGAATATGTAACAGAGGAATATGTAACAGAGGAATATGTAACAGAGGAATACGTAACAGAGGAATATGTAACAGAGGAATATGTAACAGAGGAATATGTAACAGAGGAATGTGTAACAGAGGAATATGTAACAGAGGAATATGTAACAGAGGAATATGTAACAGAGGAATATGTAACAGAGGAATATGTAACAGAGGAATATGTAACAGAGGAGTGTGTAACAGAAGAATATGTAACAGAGGAATGTGTAACAGAGGAATGTGTAACAGAGGAATATGTAACAGAGGAGTATGTAACAGAGGAATATGTAACAGAGGAATATGTAACAGAGGAATATGTAACAGAGGAATATGTAACAGAGGAATGTGTAACAGAGGAATGTGTAACAGAGGAATATGTAACAGAGGAATATGTAACAGAGGAATATGTAACAGAGGAATATGTAACAGAGGAATATGTAACTCCCGAAACATTAACTATTATAATTAACACCCGAAGAAGAGGTATGGCGCATTAACCATTAACCATTAACTTCTGCATACTGCACACCCAAATGCCACACACCTACCCAGCCAGATCGATCCTGGTATCGACCAGAGTGAAGAGTGTCTATATAAAATAGTCTGAGTGAGTCCAACTATTTAGCATAAGTTGGATATGCTGAATTAAAAAATGATGGTATTCAAGCTGAACATTGATATTTTGAGCGTTTTCTTCCATATTATAAGATGGCTGCCAAACTCATTGGGTTCTACCTTAAACATTGTGTACATACAGTACTTTGCTCAACTCGACACCCAGAGTCAGAGTCTTTCAAACTAACCATTATTCTCCTGATTCATCCTGTTACCTCCAGAACATTATAGACTAGTATTGCTTTCTGCAAAGAAACCATACATGTACACTACAGTTGCTGTTGGAACTGTGGCTCTTATTTAGTGTAAATAGTGTCTATTCTGGTGATGGATTGGAAACTGTTATGATTCAAGACCCCTTTGAATCGTCTCTGCCTAGTGCGGTGCTCCTATTGAAAGGCTAAATCTACATTCAACCAACGAACCAATGACTCATTAATATGGATTCAGTTTATTCCAAATATATAAGCAATGTCGAGGGTCCTGTTTCTGTGTGTATACAGCCATGTATGCATTAAATCGTACACTGTAGACCATAGACAAGTGTTTGTAAAATAACAGGATTTGGTTACAAATAGGTATATAATGTATTTTTCATTTACTTACATCGCCTGCAACAATAAAATTTGAATCACTTTGCGGAATGGCACTTTGTTTGAATTATACTGTATTCATGCATATGTCTTCACTTCCATACTGTCTCTTGCACCCACATAGTGATGCGCACATGAACACAGAGTTGCGAACATCACAGTTGAGAGTTCTACAATGTGTACGACATGAACGATATTATTTCCGAACATACAGCTGGAATAGGGCTCAATGACATCAAAATAGGTTGCATACCTGCTTCCAACCCATAGCGGTTGTTGAAGGCCGTACTGGTAAAGCATGGTGAGCAAATTACGGTTTTATAGTGTGTACTCATTAAGTGAAACTACAGAGCATCTCTTGTTGGTGGCAAGGATCCATGTTTATGTGAACAATATATGTCTTGCTTTATCAACAAAATGTATTTGGCTCATATTGAATATTCTACATATAAAGGTTTCTGCCTATTTCATAGTAACAACAGAGATTTTTCCCACTCCAAAATCATTAAGTAGTCCATGATTCTTTTTTTAGACATTCCACAATGACCAGTTGACCACTGTGTGTGTGTGTGATTTGCTAAGTAGGATACTGCATCTAATCCAGTCAGAACATTAAACGTTAACACTGCTGTTGCTGAATCATGATATGTACCAGACATCATCAAAAAGCATTCACATTGTGCACAAGGAAAGTGAGAAACTAATAATAGCAGAATGTATGTATCCGTTGCAGACACAACAACCGTGTTGAAATACATTTGGATAGCATGTAGCTCCAAGCTCGTGTTAGCCTCCTCGTGCGTGGCTGAGAGAAGCTAAGTCAGTTGTTCCTTTTGATGACTGAACTTGTAATTCCTCGGCAAACCCTCCTGCGAGAATGATTTCTTTGTTATCTGGAGCATTAGAAATCAGTTTCTTCAGATATGAACCTAACCAGCTGTGCCTTATTCTCTGCCAAACACAGGAAGTGTGACCAGTCCTTTGGTAAGGGCACTTCATAACCCTTCATGGCGAGTCTGGTTCGTGAATTCCCCTTGATGAACTCTTCTAGAAAGCGGTAAAAAAACAATGTCTATTCTTTGATAGCTGAATCCAGTCTACATATCTGATCTGACAAATATATCTGACAAATCATCACATGTGAATGCATTAGCAGGCTTTCCAACTCCAACAGCTATCTCTTGACTGTCTGTGACAAGAAAGGCGAATTGCGAATATCAATTGGTCCAGAGCAGTCAATACCTTCCGTATGTCTGCAAGTAGTGCCTTGTCTCCACTATGATGCTGCGAAGTTTGATGTTCGTTTCTGCCAGTGGAATAGGTACAGGCATAAGTTTATGTTTCACTATAATGGCCATGTCAAAAGGACCACCAGCTCCATTGGCTGTGATAAGGCATTGGGGGACATTTCTGCCTGCTTTCATGATAGTCATTTTCTCTTTTTCCTTGCTGTTTGTCGTTATCTCACACAATGTTATGAATATAAGAACTTTGACTTTTATTAATGGAGCATGAAAAGCGACTTTCAGATTTCTACAAACCCCAGTTTAGCCAATCAGCAGCGCTTAGTCGTTATCCAATCAACAGCACGTATTCTTTATCCAATCAACGACACACAGGCTTTATCCAATCAAGAAATAATAATAATAATAATAATAATAATAATAATAATAATAATAATAACAATAATAATAAGTACATTTATATAGCGGAAATCTTCACGCGATAACATGCTCTAAGCGCTGGAGGATCTACGGAATAGAAATGTCTTGAGACTTGATTTGAAAGACTGTAGAGTATGACATGTTTTGATATCTAAAGAACACAAAGTCTTTATCCAATCAGCAACATTTTTTATTTAATAAACTTAGTGTTGATTATTTTTAGACCAGCTTGATAGACTACATCAGCCCATCATCAGCCAACCATTAAATTAGTTTCAAAATATTCACCAGCTTACCCGAATAGCTACCTTGAAATTACGACTCTGGTATTTCAGGGTTCGTGGTATACAAATTCATCCTGGCACCCGTACACGGTGGATGGGTGGCGTAGAAATGGAGCGGCATATCTAGAAATGAATGCATCTTATTGGTTTCATCATTTTCGCCATCACTATGATGTACATCTATTCCTTGCCGATGCAGGTTGCTGGGCCAGTGTGATACGGATCCACACCTTCTGTCTGTATACATCTCTGCATCTCCAGGTGACTGTATGCATGTCTGTCAGTCTATCCGTCCATCCGTCCGTCCGTCCGCCTGCCCCACCCCACCCCGCCTGTCCACATGTCCGTCCGTCCGTCCATCTGTCTGTCCTACTTAGCATCCACACACACACACGCGCGCGCACGCACGCACGCACGCACGCACGCACGCACGCACGCACACACATCAATGACAATAAGATTAGAACAGAGTTTGTGTATGTTTTAATTCCATAATTACAAACAAGCTAAACAATAGCGATGAATAATGGATGAATCCAAACTGTCACTCAACTATATGACGTCAGACGTACGCTGGCTCGCAATCTAAATACGTAATGAATGACGTGCCCGTCATGAACGCTTAATAGTCCCTCAAGTGTGCGAATTGTATGCCTTTACAGTTTAATAAACAATTCTGTTGAATAATTCTGAAACAAATTTGACTGGGTGTTGTTGTTGATACAGACAGCAACACCATACAGTTAAACTATACACCTGTGCAAAAGTTAAGCACCACCCTATTTTTACGCACATGCGAGGGTATATTCATGTGCTATGAAGAAAGCAATAGCATAAACATTTATGTACCCATCCATCTTAGTGCAAGAGGTAATAATGCAACTAGAGGAATGCTGATTATGATGGTGGGGAAACACTGTATGTTTTTGTTTGAACTTGAAAACGAGGCCTGAATATGGTTACGTTGACACAACTGACAACTATTGCCCTACAGTTGACACACGTGGCTAGATCGTCATTAATGGTGTCTGAAAACGAAGTTTAACATCTGTGCACGAGTTTGAGACTGTCATTATTAATACCGGGTATATCCACCTTGTGCCTGGATGACGGCCTGGACACGACGTCTCATGCTGGTCACCAACCGACTGATACGCCATTGTGGTATTCGTTGCCATTCAAGATGGAGTGCGTCTGTTAATTCCTGTAGGTTCTGCACAGGAGGATCCCTCCTTCTCACCATGTTTCCCAGAATGTCCCAGATATGCTCAATAGGGTTCATGTCAGGGCTCCTTGCTGGCCATGGTAGGGTTTCGATGGCATTCTGGCGGAGGTATTCATGCACAGCTCTAGCACGATGTGGTCGGGCGTTGTCATCCATGAATATAGGGTGGGTTCCAGGTGCAAGATTTACAAAATGAGGGACCACAACTCTATCCAGTATGGAATCTTGATATCTTTGTCCATTTAGTGTTCCAGGTACAGTCAACAGATCCAGCTTACAAGCAAATGAGATGCACCCCCATATCATAACGGAACCTCCACCAAATGGAACTTCTTCCATGATGTTACGTTGGTCGTACGCCGTGCGTCTGGACCTCCATACACGAGTTCGACCATCTGTGGCATGAAGCAGGAACCGACTTTCATCGGACCAGTGTACCCGTCTCCAGGATCTCATGTTCCAGTGTCTTCTTTCGTTGCACCACCTCAGACGCTCCTCTTTGTGGTGTGCAGTGAGGAGAGGACGTCTGACAGGTCTCCTAGCTTTCATGCCAGCAGCATACAGTCTCCTTTTGACGGTAGACATTGACACTCTATTGCGCGTTTCCCATTGCTGGCTGAGCACTCTGCTGTTGGTGAATGGAGATCTCCTAACAAGGCGTACTAGGGCTCGATCATCACGGGCAGTAGTCTTCTTCGGTCTTCCAGATCTAGGCCTGTCCTTCACCTCGTTAGTTTGCCCATGTTTTACAATCAAACGACTGATTACAGTATGGTTAATGTTCAGCTGTCTGCCAATCTCTCTGCATGACATACCAGTGGTATGCATGCCTATGATTTGCCATTTCACACGATCACTTAACCTTCGTCTTGCCATAGCGGTTCACAATCAAGAGCTAATTCTCTCTGTACAAATAAACCACGGTCATGAACACAAAATTCCTAATCTTGTCGCCTAAATCTGTATGTAATGTTCTACACCTCAAACTGGACTTTTACATAACTGAACATGTGTGCTGTTTCCCGCCACGCACGGACATCAAGCGGCGTGAAGTCATGCATGCATGTGCATTTCGTACTTGGAATTATGTCAGCTAACGCGGGGACAAAAAGTATGGCAGCCTAGTTGTACCATCATGTTTCTACGTTCTATTGTTTTTGCTGGTGCTTAACTTTTGCACAGGTGTATAGTTTCAAAATATTCAACGGCTTACCTGTATAGTTGCCATGAAAGTGATATTCCAGGAATTCGAGGTTCGACCGATCCTAAGCATAGCTCGAGCTTAGCTATAAATGGGCGGGGCATAGCTAAAAGTGGATTCACCCGTTGTCTATATTCACCTGTATGCGGCATCCTTTGATGTTTCTAGCGAGGCTAATTACGATGTATGTGAATCTAACTTATACTTACCTATATAGCTAATTTTGTTTTCTACATGAGTAAGTATAGCGCACCTATGTACCTGAGTTCTATGAGAATATATCTATCTTCGTAATAAGTGATCATTAGTTTAACGTATTTTCTTATTCCATGGCATGTACATATATACAAACATGAAAACCTATAAAACCGTATGAAAAACAGTAATAAAAACAATAATAATTCCGAGAAAACGTATGATTGAGAATATGCAACATTATAATATCTAAATAACATGTTCACATTATTATTATTATTATTATTATTATTATTATTATTATTATTATTATTGGGTTTTTTCATCATATAGTGCACAGTCCTCTACTATATACTGTACAGATACAATCTATACACAGGTTACAGGAAGGCCAGCAAAGTATCTAATTTACCAGCTAAACGTCCTCGATTAATAGAGTCATGTTAACATCCGACAATTATAGTTATATAAACTAATATGGCATAATTCTACTCGGAGTAGAAGACCCATAGAAATGCAATAAAATTATAGCACTAGAAAGCGCCTAAGTTTACGCAAAAGCGCCTAATTTTACGCAGAAAAGTGCCTAACTTACATAAATATTTATAAACAATTAAATTCAATCCTACGTGATATGTTTGCGATTTGAAATACCAATATCTCGCTCGCGTTAGGCCACAATGTATACAGTGTATTCGTTGTACGTGTCTACATCAACTGTGTAGATTCATTTGGGCGACGAAACTTGTCTTACTTAGTTAGTCCAGGTTGTAAATATGGGATATGTGGACTAGCTAACGGCGAACCCCACGGCTACCTTTTGGTACCTGGGTAAATATTTGCAAATGACCTTTTGACACTGTGCTGGTCAAGTATGTTTTGGGTCACATCCTCAGTCTTGAATATCCATAACATAGTCATCATGATACGTCACTGAAGTTAGGACCAACTATTTAGGCCGCTATGGACAGTTAATCATTGTGTATACATCATTAGCAAACGGTCCTACTAATCAACCGTCGTTGTGACATGATAGAGTGGTGTATCATTTATATAATGATTATTTATATCGTATCGGGATACCCGATTACAGCCGCTGCTATTATTTTATTATAAGCTATGCATGTTATATGCTGAAGGTATAAGTAATATATTTTATGTGAATGTTTTGAGGGATTCTAAACGGATAATTATAATCACTGGTGATGGACAAATTGAATTATTAGCCGTATTAGGTTTCTATTGATTTTAGATTGGTTGCTACAATCAATCTAGTTTTGTCATTTCCACAATCAGGATTTAGAGTGAATAATTTAGACAAATATTCAACCCACGCAAAGTCACTGTCATAATCATAGTCCGTTATGAGAAACCAAACTGAATCTTTAACCCCTTGAGAGGCTAGAAACTGGTTCTGCCATTTTGGTACAAGTTATAGATACCGTGAAGGTAAGACGATGTTGAATTAAGTTCAAGATAGATCTTAAGATGACTTCTCGGTATTTAATACAACAAGGTCTCACAAGATGGTTAATTAAGAAGGATATTTACATGATTCGAAGAAGTTAGTCAGATAGCAGGAATAGAGTATACAGATCCAGTTATGTGATTCATCACCACGCAGAAATCCCATGATGTATGCGTACTTCTGGTAATTACCCAGAATGTACATGACAGGTCAGAGATCACCTAGGCATACGTTATGATGACTCGTAACCATTAGTTAGTAGATCCAAATATAGTTTTCATATAGTAAAGTATTCCTGATGAGTTAATACTTGGATGGTTAACCTTGTCATAATAAAGCCAGTGAGTAAGAGGCACAAAGTATGCAAGGAATTGATGCTTGATGAGACTTGTCACAGCAAAATTGTATACATATTCTGTCAAGAGGCATCACATGCATACTGGTTCTGACCAGTTGAATCCGACCGTCTTTTGAGTGTGGGAATGAGCGTGTTAACCAATCAAAGTAGTTAGATTTTGGAAATCACCAGGGAAGCCCTCTGAAACGCCAGTAGACAGACGTCATGCACGGATACACTTTTATTGTATATAAGGACGTGCATGACAGAAATTAATTTATCTTCCGATTGCGCTCTTCTTGAGAAGTGATACACCTCTCGAGGTGAGTTTTCTTTGCAGCAATTGAAATTCGTTATTTAGTAAGTAGAAGCATTGTTAGAATATACTACGAATTAGCTTGTTTAAATAATCGTTTTAGCTTTGAAAGTTTATTAGATTTACAAGCCTGCAATACGGCTCTATTAATGTGCAAATAATAAAAGTCTTATTTACTTATCATTATTAACAAAACCTTTTTTAGTTAGTTTGTGTTAGGAAGACGTATAGCTTAAGGCAGAGAAAGGAAGACCACCTTTCCCGAACTCCAGACAACTCCAGGACGACTCCAGAGAATCGTGAGTGTTAGTTTTAAGTAGAATAGAGGAGATGCTGCTGCCACAGCCAAATTAGTTTCAAGATATTCTACAGCTTACATGTATAGTTACGTTGAAATTTAGATTCTGGGAATTCAGGGTTCAAAAATCGATTCAAATAGGCATACAAAGTGGGCGGAGCTTGGCTAGAAATGGGTGGGGCGTAGCTAGGAATGGATCGCTCTTGTGCTGAATGCACATGTATCTGGTCATATGCAGTTAGAGAATGATTCCATGGGAATATTCATTATTGTTCAATAATGTTGCAATATGGGATGTTATAGTATATGTTGTGGCTATGGGAAAGCTAGACTCAGATGTTCTATTGAAAGCACACGCACGTACGTACGTACGTACGTACGTACGCACACAAGCACGCACGTACGCACACACGCACGCATGCACATCACTGCAGTCATATCGCCACTCCATTATGTTCCTAGCTATAATCATATTCCCAATTCACCTTTTCATAGTATCCATCCATCATCTGACCTCGTATGACGTCATAATCAGCTCAGCGCGTGTATGATGACGTCACAATCATTACGTCACAAAGGGTTCCATATAGACCGTCGTTAAATCTCAAATACTCCGACATGTTGTATGAATTGTATATCTTTGTAATTCTTTGCTATTTAAGAAACATGTTGTTGAATACTTTGAAACTAATTTGACTAGGCATAGGCATAGGCACAGGCATAGGCATAGGCATAGGCATAGGCATAGGCATAGGCATAGGCAGCAACAGCGCCCAGTCAAATTAGTTTTAAGATATTCAACAGCTTACCTGTGTAGCTTTTTGGAAATTGATAGTCATGGTATTCAGAGATCGATCGATCGATCGATCCCAACACGAGCGAGGTGTGGGTGGACCTTAGCTAGAAATGGACGTGGCATAGCTATAACCGGAAAGGTGCATTGTATTTTATGAGGCTAACAGTAGACTGACAGGAATACCATGGGCAACAACAGTCCCCATTCAATTTAGTTTCTAAATATAGTTTTCTCTTGGCCTGTAGACGAGATATCTGTGATGTCATGCCTGGCGTGACGTAACGTTATATATTCCAGTAGCAAGACTGCGGTGTTGAAAGTGTGGCTGGTGTCATAGCGACAAGGTATATAAAACACGTATGAATTTGACGTCATGCTGTATCGTCTCAAATGAACTGGTTAGTATTGCTTTTGACACGAGTCTTAGGATAACAGTATATATATCGATAGCTAATCGAACCCACAACCGACGAAAGCGCCAAGCATCATAGCCCACAAACACTTCCACCACACCGACGACGCCTTTGTGGGCTATGATGTGTGGCGCTTTCGTTGGTTGGGGGTTCGATTCCCTGTCAACGCCAATATACCGTAATGACACGACTACTTGTATAACATAGTATATACAGTGAAAGTTATATGGAACTATTTACATAGTATCAAATGGCTAATATTTGTCATGAAAATTAAACAGATCTGCTTATTGAATGCCCATTTGCAGACCGAGAGAAGAATATTTTTGATAATTTGCCACCGGAGTGGCTGGCTCGGTTATCGAGGTAGTCATTTCAGTGGTAAATTTTCAAAAGTAATCTCTCAGTCTGCAAATTATGGACACGCCTCGAGATCACTGAAGAGGCTAGATTTGGTCGGGTCTGCCATGAAACGATTAGGAAAGTGGTAATAAATTTCTACCCATGTTCGATTTGACTAACAGACCTGCTGACGATTGTTGATGTCGCTGTCCCGAACAGCAACCTCCCTCAGCAACACGTTTCAAACACCACAATAACCACGAGCATGATAGTTCACTGGTGACCTTGGTACATCCAAACAATAGAGGCATCCATCTCTAGCTATGCCACGCCCATTTCTAGCTAAGCTCCGCCCACTTTTTACGTATTTTAGAATCGACTTTGAAACCTCGAGTTCCCAAGATCCCACTTTCAAGATAAATATATACAGGTAAGCTGTTGAATATTTCGAAGCAAATGACAACCACAGCTCCCAGTCAAATTAGTTTCAAAATATTCAACAGAGTGGTTATTAACTTTTTAATTTATCAAAGATATACAATTTTTATACAGATTAGTGGATTTTTCAAATTTCTTGACAGAGTTATATGTGACATTATTATTATTGTGACGTCATCTAACATATGATGTAGGCATATTTGATCGTGACGTCAGATATTTGAGTGACAGATCGGATCCCTCTGTTAGCATTATAGCTCCTCAGTGAACTTGTTACTACCAAACAATTTACACATTTACATATTCTCGTTATAAGTTTGTGAATGGTATGTACTGTACATAGTGTATATGAGTTCTCAGTGCGCGGTGTAAGAGACACGCTCTCTGGTTGTCACCGTGGTGAACGACGTGACTCTCTGCAGCATGCCTCATAACGTCAACCAATGTTTCTTCTGTCAACACAAAATGTGAATAGACGTATGAATACCACGTATTGTGATCACAGTTCTCCTCATATCGCTGCACACAATAATGTAAAAAATAAAGCTTGTTTTAAAATCTTATAAAACCTGCAAATATAATGAATGAAACTGTCAGATATTCATTATTATGAAGGACCAGTTTTAGCTATGCCCCGCCCATCTCTAGCTAAGCTCCACACATGCTTTGCCCGTGTTGGGATCTTTCGATCCCTGAACTCCCCGAATCTCAATTTACAGCAAACTATACAGGTAACCTGTTTATTATTTTGAAACTAATTTGATTGAAGTTAGTTTCAAAATACTCAAC
Source organism: Chaetoderma sp. LZ-2023a (assembly GCA_034401795.1). Taxonomy (NCBI): domain Eukaryota; kingdom Metazoa; phylum Mollusca; class Caudofoveata; order Chaetodermatida; family Chaetodermatidae; genus Chaetoderma; species Chaetoderma sp. LZ-2023a. Next base: position 125,443,751 of record CM067367.1, read on the forward strand.
ATGTTTATTAAATAGTAAAGACATACAATTCGTACATCAACACTTAACCCGTCACCAATTATGCGTTCGTGACGAACTTAATTACGTAATTCGTGACGTCATTGATTATGACGTCATCTTTAACGTCACGTAGTTGATCATGACGTCATATCAGTGATGGATAAACTGGAATGGTACATTATAACCTTGGTTTAAACTGTAGGATGGGGTGTGAGGTGGTGGGGGGGGGGGGGTGTTCGTGGGGACGTTGGGGATTTGGGGAGTTGTATCTATCCAGATTTATACCTCATATTTATATATCTTTAGACTTACTTGATACCGTTTAACATATTTCTTCTGTCTAATTTCATCATGTTCCCAGACTGGCGATATGCACAGAGCAAACCGCTGAAATGGACAAACATTAAATATAAGATGTGCAGGGTATCATAAATCTTTATTTTGCTCACATATGTTTCTATGACCCTAGTCGATTCTGTGACGTACTGCACGAATGACTAACCATTACTAGTCCCAGAAACTAATGTCACATTATCCCTAGTTTTTTGTAGTGAAAGTTCACATAAAAAGTCAAATTTTCATGGGGGTTTTCGCAAGGGGAAAACGCTTAAATCCAACTATAAACCGGCAAGATTACACATTGTCGGTATTCTAAGGATTACATCGCCAATATCAGCTAAGCGAATGTACACATCAGTCTACACCGGACTAAATTTCTTTGTGATGGCTTTCCGTTAAATGTATATGGCCAAGGGGGTAGATCCTGATACGCTTAATACAGAGACATCCTTCATTTATTAAGAGATGCAGTACAATTGCTGGAACTATTCTTGTCACATGGGCTTTGTTATGGCGCCGTACACGACAATGATTGACATATTTCGAGTTCATAGCTCGATACAATACCAATTAACCTATATTTTTGCAATGCTAATTACTCAAAGAAACAAAAGGCGCAACAAGAGATATCACACACGTGGCCCGACGAAAATTATGGACAAAACGTTATAAAAGTGGCATATGTGAAAATCATTGTCAGAAAAATATTTATAAAACATTCCGCCTGGAATGTTTGTATTTATAAATTAATAAATATTCCTTCAGACCACAGGGAAAAAAGCTCAGAAACCACCTTGAAAACGCAGGTTATTGGGCTTGTACTGGACCAATACTGGGCCAATACGGCCCGATATTATCCCAGTAGGGGCCCACTAGCATGCGTTATCATGGGTTATATAACCAGTACAATAGCCACACAATAGACATCTGAAGTAGAATATCAAAGAAAATCATTTACAGAACCTGTTTCATTAAAAAAGACAAGACAGTTGTTTTTTAGTTTTCGTATTGAATGCATCACGTATCTATTGCACACATGTCACGTACACCAGGTGTCACGCACACCAGATAAGAAAGTGGCCATGTTAGCCATACATACCTCGTAAAATGTTCCTTTCGTTATGAGTAGTTTATAGATGGCATATCCCGGTATCATTAGCATGGACGATGCTGCCAATACCCAGCCAATACCATTAGCATAATCAGGAAACACATACTCTCCCTTAACCGCACTCGTGTAAGTCAGACCTACATGGTCCACAAAGCTGGCAATCACTATCAACTGAAAAATAACACATTAGAACTTCGGATGCATGTTGATATGTTAGAGACATTATCTTTATATGCATATATGCAATATCGTATCCAAGGCGAACTGCATAATAGGACTAATCAGGAGAACCTTTACCAAAATCGAACCATCTACTTTCACACTCTTGTACAAGCCTCTAGTGAGACTTTTTCTCGAATACTGCAACGCTGTATGGTCACTAAGATTGAAAAGGCAATCACAGCTATTAGAAAGAGTTCAACGCTGAGCAACAAAACTCGTCCTGCAAATCAGAGAGTATAGCTACACGGATAGACGTGAAGCCTTAAATATAATGTCACCGAACAATAGACGATTTTGAGGAAATTTAAATGAAACGTTCAAACTCATTAGGTATCTATATAATGCTGAGACGAACTACGTTATAATCATCCAGTATTCCACAGACCAGAGGGAATAAGTTCAAGCTCAACATAAAACGCAGCAACAAAGATATTTCAAAATATATTTTTCACCAATAGAGTAATACCACAATGGAATCCACTGCTAGCTACAGCATCCGAAGCAACAACAGTCGACTCTTACAAGTATAACCTAATTCTCTAGTTGAGTTTTTCAAACTTGAGTGAACAAGTCATACTATATCAAAAAGCACCGCGACCATAACAAGCCAGTGGCTTATGCCTCGTACATAATGGTAATGATTATTAAACTTAAGGTTGTAAAATCCTCGGCAAGCCACGTGATATGAATGTAATGGAACCTTAAAACATGTGCATTTTTAAATCATAAGTATCATATGACAAGTTCGCTACAATTTAAGAAAACATGTCAAATATTTTGAGCTCAATAGTTCTGGAAAGCATTGTTACATGAGGGAGAAATGACGTCAGACAAATTAGATTGGCAAACATTACTTATAACAGCAAGTTACATGCATATTTGCATTGAAGTTTGGATGCATGGAGTCCAGTGATGAAGGAAGGGGTGTGATGCTCGCTAAGATAAATTTACGAATGAACAAATGGTACATCAAGCCATGTAATGGCGACATTGTCATGAAAATGTATATGCGGTATATATCGCGGCTTGTGCGATTATGTAAGAATAATCGCGATTACTCGATTAATCAGCTTGGGTACAAATTATCCTATCATAACACCAAAAGGTATATCAATGCCGGTCGCATTAAACAGTAATTAAAAAGTAGGATTTGAAATAATTTATGCAGTGCAAATTATTCACGATTATTCGATTATATAATGTTTACTTAGGACCATATAAATTCACGATTTAAAAAATAATCGCGATTTTCGATTTAATCACGTAATCCGACAAATCTATAAGACGTGCCAAATCGGCTTTTCCCTGCTTGTGTATTATATGTAATTAATTGCGAAAACGGCAAATTGTCAATAGTTTGCAAATTTAGCAAAACGTTGTAAAACGTTTTCCCTAATGAACGCAAGGCTGGTTTTCGAATGGGCATTACATGACGTCATATGGACGCATACATTATATGAGTAGGATACGTTAGGATATTGCGAGAATAAACGACTCGGTTGTACATACCAGTAATAGTCCAGGACTGAAGAACTTCCAGCAAAGTCTCCAGTAGAGATTGGGTCTGAATCCTAGCATTGTCTGGACGTCATTACAGAACTGGTCAACACCTAGAAATATACAGTACAGGTCAGAAATAAAGTCACGTGGTTCCAGAACAAAATAAAACGCACTGGTGAATGTTCTGACTATAATGGAGGAATCCAGTTTTAGCTATGCCCCGCCCATTCCACGCTCGGGATCGATCGGTCTTTGTACTCCCTGACTATCAATTTCCAGATAACTATGCAGACAAGCTGTTGAATATTTCGAAACTAATTTGACTGGGCGCTGTTGCTGCCTATGGCAGCAACAGTGCCCAGTTAAATTAGCATTGTTGCCTAAGGTGGCAGCTCCCAATCAAATTCTTTAGCAACTTACCTACATATCAATGCGCTAAGAGCAATGCAAACTCGCACATGCAGTGGGCGGAGCTTAGCTAGAGGTGGGCGTGGATTAGCTTGAAATGGATCCCTCTATTCTCCTTAGCTCAGGTAGATAGATTCCGTATGCTCCACATTCTTATTCATGTGCTATGTGCCGAGATCATGTAGTCATTGGCTATAACACTGACAAGTGATTCCAAGGGAGACAGTGTGTGCCATAGAACATATAGTCGTTGGTTGTAATATTGGCCAGACATTTATCAATCGTTCACTGTAGATAGTACTTAACATAGAATATTGCGTCATTGGTTATAATATTGTGTGTGCCATAGAACATGCCGTCGTTGGCTGTAGCATTGACCAGTCATTCCAGTAAAGATAGTGTTTACCATAGAATATGCAGTCACTGACTATAATATTGAGCAGTCAGTTGGCTGTAGATTGTACTCACCATAGATCCATCCTACGGCTAGAGTCTGCATTAAGACGGCAAACAGTAGTGCAACACCTGCAGCGTATGTGTCCAATACCCTAAACCAATACATGCCACCCTGAATACAGAACATAGGAATAAGCTAAGCGATAATAGATTATCATAGCATTAATTCAGAAACCATAGGCACGGTAGATGGACACGGGATTAGAAGTCTTCGAATGCTTATTCAGAAGGATACTGGTTTGAAAATGACTTAGCATATGTTGGTTTGAGTACTAACTACCTGTGTTATTAACTCCTCGTGTATCAAATCTGGACTTTAACGGTCACGCCTCACAAACAGTCTCTGTAGTGGTCTTCAACAACGTCCATTTGCAGCCCAACAAAAGACTACCTTTTAAATATTTATGACAGGAATGACTTTCCATTGGTAAACTTTCCAAAACAGTATCCTCTTGGCTTGCAAATGGGCACTGGCTAAGTAAAAACTTAACCTTTCTTGACCATTAATCGTGTGATGGTCAATCCAGTGCAAACGGCATCTGCAATCGTCTGCAAACAACGGAAAACTATTTTTGTAGACCTTAGTCTTAGTAAGCTTACACAAGTTGGCCTGAAAAATGTATTATTCTCTTGAATAATCATGACTACTAAAGGTTTAGTAAATATGAGTAGTATTTTGAGTGCTTTGAGGCACCGGTGAGACAAGAAAGTTAAATCCAAATATTAACCTTTGTCTAACTACAAGCAGGCAACACGATGGTGACGCATATGCCCCTTCGGGGTGTCTTGACAACTTATGGTGACATGGTTCTCAATCTATTGATTTCTCTTCATCAGTTTGACTCTTCCACGTGTTTACTGTAAACCCGCTTTGGCGGCAAACATCAGACCGCGTCATGTCGTTCCTTGCATATTATTGTACCTGTTGAAATGTAGACAGATTAATTTTAAAATGTTCTACAGAGTCATTCTGACAGCGAATTGTTCGGTTTCAAATCTTCATTCTACTCGCTCTTCCCAATGTAGAGTTTGGTTGTTGCATCATAGATCATTTGATAATGGCTTGACTATACAAGCTCTATATAGTAGGGCATACCTTAGTAGTGCACGGGAGCGCGAACAGGTAAGCTGTGAAGACCACAAACAAAGTGAATATCTCTCGGGAGTATTTGTGACGGGCAAATGTTTCCTTGAACTGATCACGTACACCTGTCAAAACAGACTCCAAACCTCCCATCTACAAACATAGTAAAATATGGTTGTTAGAGGATAGCAATCACCATGACATGTAGGTATACAGGTATGGACTAATAAGCATACAGGTAAAGACATATTTTGAGAGTGTGAGAGAGAGGAGAGAAAGGGAAGGAGCAGGATGGATGGCGGGTGGCTAGATAAATAGATAGCTGGGTGGATGGATGGATGGATGGATGAATGGATAGATGGGGAGCGAGGGAGGTGGGAAGGAGAGGGGAGGGAGGGAGGCAGCGGGGAGAAATGCTGGTAGTGAAAGAGAAATAGAGACAGGGATGGGTGGATGGCGAGATGGAGGGAGGGAGGAAGAGACGGGAGGTGAAGGAAGGGATATGTGAGAGAAAGATAGCAGGATAGAGGGGGAGAGATTAGCCAATAAGATACCGTATGCAAAGGCACTAAGATGGACACGCATTACATAATACACGTGCATTGATGAATATTCATTGTGATAGAACACAAGTTCATTACTACAGCGGTGCTGGGAAAACATGATAATGAAGTTTGAGAAACATCATTTTAGGAAGACCTGCAAAGTATGTTTAATATCTGACTGAAGTCAGCTTTGAGAATAGTCACCAGATATATGTTATAATACATGTAATGTACATTGATGACTTACGGCACTATCGATGCCGAGCATCAGCATCATGAAGAAGAAGAAGATTGCCCAGACTACAGAGCCTGGTAATGTGGCGATAGCTTCAGGGTACACTACAAACGTCAAACCAGGACCTGGAAATCAACGAACAGGTGGATTAGCATGTGTCCAGTAAATGTTTTATATTTATCCTTTTCTTTTACTAGGAGGAAAATACCGACTCTTATTAAATGGAATACACTTTGAAGCTATTGAAATTAATCATCGAAGGCATAGTCTAGACACAGTTTTAGCTGTACTTGTGGAACTATTGGTCACAACAATGTCCTTTGAGGAATGTCATATTGAGACAAGTTTTAATACAAAGTTAATAATTCAGTGGCGCCGGAGTGGCTCTGTAACAGGGGTGGGGGGGAGGGTGGGGGGGGAGGGGGCTAGGGCCGGAGGCATGATTTCATGTTTAAGGGGCGTGAAGGAGGTGGGCCAGGGAGGGGCTTTCCCCCTCCCTAATATGGGGGGGGGGTCCGGGAAATTTTTGAAAATTAAATGCTCTGAGAAAACCATCTCCTGCATTCTGAGTGATAATTCGTGGTTAAAATTGCTCAGGAAAATGAGAATTTTTGTCTTACAACATGTCAATTTACAGAGCATGAAGGGAATATTTTAGAAATCATCCACTTGAATGACTGGTTTGTTATGCCAAAATTTCAAATCAAGGCGTGTAAATCGACGTTTTTCAAGATCATTTCAGACGGTCTGTCTAGTTAAGGTATTAATGCCTGGTTAATGATATTACAGACTGTCGCCATCACTGATCTGCTTATGCGTTCCTGGATATTATTGATATAAGATTTATGAGCGCAATAGCAATACGTGGTCAGTGGACAATGACAGTACCATAGAAACACATATTCACAGTACACACAACACTGCGGCGGGGACTACACCGGAAATTGAAATTTTGTTAAAATGGATGGTCTTAGAAGTCATCGCCTGCATTTTGAGTGATAATTCGGGGTTAAAAATGTACACTAGGACGATTGAGGGGGGGGGGGGATGAAGACACTATTTGCCTCCCCCCCCAGCCATCCCCACGGCTCCGCCGCCACTGTAATAAATACACAAGCCATTCTAGTCAAATTATGTCAGAGATAGAATTTTGTTGATGGACTGCATCACTGAGGGTACCGTGAATATAATGGACCTTTCCAGTTTTAGCTATGCCCCGCCCATCTCTAGCTAAGCTCCACCCACACCTAGCTCGTGTTGGGATTGATCGATCTGTGAACTCCCTGGCTATCAATTTCCAGAAAACCATACAGGTAATCTGTTGAATATTTTGAAACTAATTTGACTGGGTGCTGTTGCTGCCTATGGTAGCAACAGGGCCTATTCAAATTAGTTTCAAAATATTCAACAGCATGTTTCTTAAATAGCAAAAGCATACAATTCGTACGTGTCTGACTATTATATAAGCGTTATCGACTGACATAATCGAATCATTCATGACGTCATGATTATGACGTCAGCATGACGTCGTGATTATGACGTCAGCATACACGTCGCGTAGTTGATTATGACGTCATATGATTGAGTGATGAAATGGATTCATGAATTTTAGTAAGTGCCTCAAATCTAAATACTTTCAAGTAAAAAATCGGCGTTTTCTGGTCAAGCTTTTGATATATCAACGTTCCTTTGCATAACAGATTCAAGATGGTAAACATTGAAGATCTACAAAATCTATGACTCTATTAAATTATGGACGTGTTAAGTATGACGTCACTGCGCGTGATTCGCAACCCGGAAGTGTGTATTTTGCTTTATTACATCATAAGTACGTGTTTATGACGTCATCATTTGTTGTTAAGCAAAAACATTGTTTTGTGTATTTAACTATCGAGCTGAACCCGGAATACGTCATCACTTAACAAGCCCATAGATACTAATGGTAGTATGTGATACGAATAAGTATGAGGATAATAGTTTTGTACTGTTGTGCGAAACATGCACATTTAACCTAAGGTGTACCCATACCCCAGGTTTGGTGACAATCGGTGAAAGAGCAAAAGTATGTCACAATGACCTGGTTTTAATACTTGTATGACACACCTTTATTACTGCATATAGCCCGGACAAGGATTTCATATAATTTTCATTGACAGGGAATCGAACACACAACCGGTGACAGCACCAAGCATCATAGCCCACCCAAACGATAAGCCTGTAATACATCCATACAACACGGTGTGATACCATATGTGAAAAGGTTTTGAAACGATGGTCAGAACAAACAATCAATGAAGGACGAACGCACGCACAGACAGTGCTTACTATATACACACCACACAACACAACACAACACCACAACACACCACAACACACCACAACATACCACACCACACACGCACGCACGCACGCACGTACGCACGCACGCACGCACGCACGCACTCACGCACGCACGCACGTGATCGCTTTGTTTAAAAGTGCAATGATAGCTATAGTTGGTCCAGGTATCTGACCTTCTGTAGCGACGTCTGAGATGTTCTTGTTTGTCTTCACGGCCATGTAGCCCAGGTAAGAGAATATGACAAATCCGGAGAATATGCTGGTGAAGCTATTCACTGCCGCGGTAATTAAGCAATCCCTAAAACACAGACAAGATCGAATATACTTTTCAAAGACAGAAAGAAAGTGGCAGTAGCATCCAATACATTCTGCCGCTCGTATATGAATATCTGTAAATTAACGACGTACAAGTGTGCGTACGTGCGTGCATGCGTGCTTTCGTGCGTGCGTGCGAGCGTGCGTGCGCGCGTGCGTGCGCGCGTGCGTGCGTATGTGTGTGTGCATGCGTGCGCGCGTACATGCATGCGTGCGTACAAATGGAACGCATTGAAGGTTGTTAATTTGTCAGGTATTCCAGTATTCATTAAGCTGTAATTGCTGTGTATATTATTATAGATCTTACCTATAGCAGTTGTTGTCGAATCTGTTATATGAGGCAAACGCAATGTGGGCACCAAACCCAGCACCCATAGAGAAGAAGATCTGTACCGCGGCATCAGTCCACGCCTGAAATTCACACAACACCCAGCCTATATTAACCCCTGCACTGATGAAATGTCCGCTTCTGGGTATATTATTAATTTTTGTAATTTTTGCTTAATAAATTATTGTTCTTATAGAGAACGGCTTTGTTGTACGATTCCCTGTCTACAAACCACGCAGTAAGTTTAAACGCGGTTTTCGCAAATGGTGTACCGGCGCTATATGCTTACCTACTGACTGCCAAGACCTAGACAGCGCCCTCACTCATCATGGGCAGTGAATGGACAAACACAAACCTATAGAAAGATGCTTTTCTAGCTATGCCCCGCCCATTTCTAGCCAATCCCCGCCACGCCAAGCGCGTGTTTGATTCGATTTATATACATTGAACCCTGAATTCTCAGAATCCCAAATTTCAAGGTAACTATACAGGTAAGCTGTTGAATATTTTGAAACTAAATTAACTTGGCTCTGTTCGTGCATATGGCAGAAACACCGCCCTGTCAAATGAGATTCAAAATAATCAACAACATGTTTAACGAGTAAATCCATTAAAGACATACAATTTGTACACTTGATAGACTATTCTAGCTTCTGACGGAGTATTCTCTGGTAATTAATATATAATTATGATTGTGATGTTAGCCTACCATATTCCATCCAGGAAAGCATAATATCTTCTTTTAAAAGCAACAGTACAGGTAAGCTCTTGAATATACTAAAATTAAGCCGACTTGAATTAGTTTCAGAATAGTTCAAATGTAATTTCTTTTGACTTTGACAGCAAAGAATGCGTTGAATGCGGTACATGTATCAGTGAAATGGTTTACTTTTCTATCATCTGCTTATTAACAAATCCCTTGTCAGGCGCAGCAAATATGTTGATATGACAGATTAAGATCTACTAGTAATATGTGATTATCAATGTTTTGTCACCACCGTCTCACATAGACGATTTCTGCTCTTAAAGTTAGCTTGTGCTAATGCGTACACGCATTCGCTCACACATTCTCTAACGCGCGGACATATTCATGCACAGATACCCTAAACACCCATCACCCACACCCACACACCAAGGACACATACACGCACACCTACACGCGTGTGCACACTAGTGGACGGATTCACCCACAAAGAATAGTCACGCATATCCTGTCACGTCCAGATGTGATGTAGTATCATAAAGCACCTATTGTCTTACACGGAACGTACACACACACCCGCCCGCCCGCCCGCCCGCCCGCCCGCCCGCCCGCCCGCCCGCACGCACGCACGCACGCACGCACGCACGCACGCACGCACGCACACACACACCATTCTACACAGTTTTATTCACACGCACGCAAGCGCGCACGCGCGTACGCACACGCACGGGCGTTTACCCCTTTCATGCTGAAGCCGGCCAAAATCGGTCTATGATGTGGTCTATGTCCATTTGCAGGCCAAGAGAAGACTATTTTGAAATTTTACCATTGGAATGACTGGCTTGGCTCGATAAGCGAGCCAGTCATTCCAGTGGTAAATTTCCAAAATAGTATTCTCTTGGCCTGCAAATGGACATTCAATAAGCAAGCGTTGTGATTTTTTTTACCTAGGTTGGTGATTTAAAGCGCTAAGCGTGTACCCACGCACCTGTGTCTCTCCAAGCCTATCCAATCTGGGTGTGATGAAGTATGCAATGCCCTCCAGCGCTCCCTCAAGCATCACGCCTCTAATGAGCAGGATCGTCAAGATGACATAGGGCATAGTGGCCGTCACCCACACCACCTACAACAGGTAACACATACAATCACACCTCATCAAACGACTACCTGGTTATTAGGACCAGACGAGTGATGGTCTTTGAAGCAGATATTCAATAGGTGTATAATGTACAGCAGAGATGCGGTCGTGTAAAAAGAAAGGGTCCCACGAGAAATAAACAAACAAACCCATATTTCCTTTGAATGTTGGACACAGAAGAACTGTAAAACTATATTCAATATAATCATTTAAGGGCTCAAATTCCGCTTTTCTGGGAGAGTGTCATGCACAATACAATATTTCTTGTACCAAAATAGATATAAGGATCTTTACTGTTACTGCCCTTCTTGTCGATTCACTTCAGACTTGGACCTCGCAACATTGAGTATCATGGCAAATAATGATCGGCTCTGATTCAGTTCAATTAGTTGTAAAAGTTAACTCATTGCCCATAGAGTTTTCCCTGAAAGGAGACTTCAATGAGGTAATTTTCACAAGAAGCTGACTGCTCTAAATATCTTGATTGAATCCGTGTTAACTAGCACGTCAGTTGGCCTACCAGAATTCACCTTTCCAGAGTATGCACCAACCATATGACGTCATAATCATCTACGTGGTGTGTAGAATGACATCATAATGGATGACGTCATGAATGATGTCGATAAGTACGTCACGAACGCATATTTGAAGACGGTCTATGCGTTGTTGTACAAATGTATGCATTTACTATTTAATAAATATTCTGTTGAATATTTTGAAACTAATTTGACAGGGCGCTATTGCTGCCATAGCAACAGCACCCAGTCAAATTAGTTACAAAAATATTCAACAGCTTCCCTGTATAGTTTTCAGGAAATTGATAGCTAGGACATTCGGGGATCGATCAATCCCAACACGGTGAGCTGTGGGTGGAGCTTAGCTAGTGATGGGCGGGGCATAGCTAAAAATGTAACGGTCCAATGGTTAATCTCTTCCATAACGCCATCCATGTTCTGTACATCATGTACTTGGAGATTTACCGCTTGGTGTTTCACCTTATTCCAGGAACTGATTTATGTCATTTCATGTACTCCTTCACGGGCGCTGCTGATAACGCATGTTACAGGACCAAAATTGGGACAGTGTGGCCCAGTGACCTGAGTGTTCTCATGGGCAATGCCAATCCAAGAGTGGCAAGGAGCGATCTTGTCAAAACCGCTTGTCTGAGAGGCATATGATACTATTTAGACGTCCGTAACAATCGTCACATAGTGTACGTCTTGTTTTACAACGAGCAAGGACAACCGCCCACAACGCTGCATAATGGCGATGTACTCTTTTTCTCACAGAGATTGCTTATATCTCAAGTTTTCGTCTTTGTCTAAATTCTTAGGTTGAACATCTGAGCAATGTCGCATGATATCAGATGTGCATATTCGAGCCTGTATTGGAACGGATAAAACGCAATAACCGTTTCGCTAGGAGATTATTGGCATGTAGTTCGGATACATAGAGATGGCGTTATTGCTGAATCTACATAGCTTTCAACAAAACGTTAAGGATTGCGACTGCTGAGTTTTATCAGTAATAATTCTTCAGAACCTCATGTTTGCATCCTTACGCAGTTACCGTGGCTCTAGATGTATCGCACGCGCCATCAACGTTTATGGCGTACGCTTTAACATTTTAGTACTTAAAGAAGTCTTTGGGTATAAATCGAAGAAGGCCATTAATGTTGCCAATTGTAACTGTTTTGGCCCTCTTCTGTTGTCAGTATGGTGTTGCATTTGAGCCATAGATGTTGCCTGCAGTCCATACATGATCAATGGCCTGCTCTCTATTGAGGAGCCAATAAAGCACAAGACACGTAGTATGGAGGATTCCAGTTTCTCAGTTAATCATATGACGTCATAATCAAATACGTGCGGTGTAGGCTGACGTCATAATCAATTACGTCATGAATGACGTAGCTAAGTTCGTCACGAATGCGTATTTGATGACGAACTAAACGTTGTTGTACGAATTGTTTGCTTTTACTATTTAATAAATATGCTGTTGAATATTTTGAAACTAATTTGACTGGGCGCTGTTGCTGCCATAGCAGCAACAGCGCCCAGTCAAATTAGTTTCAAATTATTCAACAGCTTACCTGTATAGTTTTCTGGGAATTGAGATTCAGGGAGTGCAGGGATCGAGCGATCCCAACATGGTGGGTGGAGCTTAATTAGGAATGGGCGGAGCATAGCTAAGACTGGATTCCTGTATTATTATTTACTTTTATTAGTGAACTAGATATAGTTTTTCGATACAGGTACAATGTACACTACAATGATATTTACAGTTGAAGGAGTGTTGTCGGTATTTAAACCGTTCAGACAGCTACTGTCGTGACCTATAGTTCACCTTGCTGACCTTCAGTTCCAGATCTGTATATCTGAACACGCATAACGTGTGTAATTTCCTTCAATAATATGGTAATAGGGGCGTACTTAATCAACAGCTCGGATCTATCATTATTGCAGGATTGCGCGTTATGAAACCAATGACTTGGGAACGTCAGACATGTTAACTAGGTGCATAGACAATGTGGGAACGAATTTAAACCAGGCCTCTTGAAGTTTTATTGGCTCAGTTCCAAGACGCATACACAGGGAAATTATACATTGCATATTTTGAATCTAATTTGAAACTGGAACCTGCTATCTAGATAAATAAGTTACCACATATTTCATCTTGAGAACGGCTCTCCAAGTGTGATACCAGCGATCAAAAAGAAGAAGAAGAAGATAAATTAGTTTGAAAATATTCAAAATAATATTCCTTACATCATAATGAATGTTTGATTTCTCGCCAATAAGGGCTAAAAAGTGTAGATGCCGGGGCGATTTAGCGCAAGGTACGTCTATGTTCAAATTCAAACTCAAAGATTCGGTGGGTGGGGCCGTTATATTAGTTTATACACAATTTACAATTGTAATTACATCGGTCAGTCCATCGCTTAGTCCAGCAGTCAGTTTACTCGTCAGTCCATCGGTCAGTCTCTTGGTCAGTCTATCGTGTATTCTATCGAAGACAATAGGTAGGCATGCTTCTATGCAGCAGTGCACGCTTGTGTGTATTCCTGATATGGCGTGTGTGCAAGAGACGTATTGTCATATACTTGCCTTCCCGGAACTTTTCACTCCTTTGAACAGTCCCAGGTAGAGAAAGGCGAATGCACCTAGCGTACCCAGGGCCATTTTCCAGTTGATTGAGCCGAGATCTGAGATACCGTCACTCTCATGCAGTTGTAGCATGGCTCGTCTGTAGAACATGGAAACAGAACTCAATACATAGTACAAGGAAGCGAAATTAAGGCTAGGTCGACGTCAGTAAAAATAGACGTGTAGGAATAGTTACTCTCACCCCGAAAGGGGAAGAGGGATTACAGCCTGGTATGTCTGTCAGGCGTTTGTGTTTCCGAACATGGATCTAAAATGAAACTACTAATAGCATTTGGCTCAAACCCCAACACAAGAAAGAATGTGACCGTAATACTGGATTCCACAATTTTCAGTGCTCATGATTTTACGACAGAAAATAAGCTTGCCATGAAAGAGAATTTCCAAACATTGGTCGTGATCCGAATAACAAACACCGGATCCGGATTAAATAAAATTCTTAATGTATGAATATCTCGGAAACTGATGGTCCAATTTGCACAAATCGACCACAAGAAATACAAGAAAGGGTGCGACGGTAAGCTTGAATCCAACAACGATGGTCATGGTACGAAAAATGTAGAAATGATTAGGAAATTCCGTGAAATCCGAAAAACGTGTACAGTGTGATAAAACACGAGAAATCGAGTTAACTTGAGTAACAAGTTTAGCCGTGATGCCAGATAGTGACGTATTCTAGCCGGGATGTCAGATAGTGACGCATTCTAGCCGTTATGCCAGATAGTGACGTATTCTATTCTATTATTTGGCTTGCACAGTTTGGATCACATCGCACGGCACTCCGTCAATAGAGGAATCCAGTGTTTAGATCAATCACATGACGTCGTAGACAACAGCATCACATGTATGTTGGCGTCATAGTCTGTTACGTCATGAATGACGCGATTTAGTCCGTCTTAAACGCTTAATAGTCCGTTAGGTTGTACGAATTATGTGTAGTTACTATTTAATAAACATGCTCTTGAATATTCTGGAATTAATTTGAATGGGCGCTGTTGCTGCCAGAGCAACAGCCCCCACTCAAGTTACTTTCAAAATCTTCAACAGCTTACCTGTATAGTTTTCTGGAAATTAGGGTTCAGGGAGTACACGGATCGATCCATCCAAACACGAGCGTGGGTGAAGCTTCCTCCATCAAGGCAGACAGAAAACAAGATACGATATACCAGACCAAGGGACACTACTGTTGATTTACGTATTCAGCATATTTACAACACATTCACGATTATCGATCTTGAGTTTTTCTCAGAATGTTTTTTCTCATCTCTAATTGCCTGTCTGCGCTGGCCAGCCTATATTAGATCGATTCAATCAGCCTGTCCTTTACTCTGCCACCGAAGCCCCGTAATTAACGTGGCGCGCACTGTCTCAATTCAACTCATTTGTTTTCGGTAATTAACAGGTTTCTTCTAAATTTAGACTCGCGCCGATGAATGATCACGGCAGTAGTTTTACAAGACTGAAATTCAACAACTCTTGATAGTGATATTTAATTATTATGAAGTTCTTGAATAAAACAAATCACGTCCTTCTACCGGAGACAGAGTAACATTCCTACTAGACTGACCTGATCTGACACTCAGGTATGTGACGTGATAATCAAACACGTCACGTGTTATCTGACGTCACATTCATAATAGCGTAGTTCCGTCACGAAGATAAGAAAAAAAACCCGTCTGTCACGGAAGTGTAGCTAATATATGTCTTTGATAATTAACAATTTAATAAACATTCCGTTGAATGTTTTGAAACTAATTTGTCTGGGAGCTGTTGGTGCCATAACCACGGTCAACTTAGATTTTTAAATAGTTGGCGGTTCTTTAAGACGAACAATCGGCCTAACAGCATACCCTGTAAAGAACCACCCTCGCCTCTTACCAAGGGTCTGCTCGGCGGATTTCATAAAATCCTTTCAGCCAGACATAGCTCAGACGCTTCTCACGTGAAAGTATTCCCATGGCAACCGTATAGTTTTAACTAATCAATTTTGGTTGCCATAGAAATTTGCTCCAATAGAAATGTTCTCAAATCTGGAGGGTTTTATGAAATATAACCGTCCTGTAAAAGTATTATATTGATGCACTGATTATATTATTTGAGCTAACTTACTCAAAGTACTCTGTGGTTGATGACACAGACGCGTTGCCATAGTAAGATATGTTGTTCAATGGATTGATGTCTGTTTGATTCCAGTCTATCTGCCAGCAGTCCTCTGTATTCCAGTCATTGCCACACGACATCCAGGGAAGACTTGAGGTAAAAGATGCGAAAAGATACACGAAACTCCATCCAATCACCACGTTATAATAAAACGCGACAATGTACGCCATAAAGCACACCGCCATGCCAGCACCTGGTGAAAGGGAAGTAATCCGGAAATTATGAACAGCTGTGTCAAATTACCAAAATTAACAGTCTTCAATATAAATATGGTGGTTCCTAAAACGAATTATGAGGTAGTGAATTTCTATGGCAACTATATAACAGCTCACTGAAATTCACACAATAAAGGAAGGGTTATATTTCTAGCTCTGCCCTCCCATTTCTAGCTATGCCCCGCCCATTTCTAGCCCTGCCCGCCCATTTCTAGCTCTGCCCCGCCAATTTCTAGCTATGCCCCACCCATTTCTAGCTCTGCCCCGCCCATTTCTAGCTATGCCCCACCCATTTCTAGCTCTGTTCCACTCATTTCTAGCTATGCCCCACCCATTTCTAGCTATGCCCCACCCATTTCTAGCTCTGCCGCACCCATTTCTAACTATGTCCCACCCATTTCTAGCTCTGCCCCGCCCATTTCTAGCTCTGTTCCACCCATTTCTAGCTCTGCCCTGTCCATTTCTAGCTATGCCCCACCCATTTCTAGCTCTGCCGCACCCATTTCTAACTATGTCCCACCCATTTCTAGCTCTGCCCCGCCCATTTCTAGCTCTGCCCCGCCCATTTCTAGCTCTGTTCCACCCATTTCTAGCTCTGCCCAGCCCATTTCTAACTATGCCCCGCCCATTTCTAACTCTGTCCAGCCCATTTCTAGCTCTGCCCCGCCCATTTCTAACTATGCCTCGCCCATTTCTAACTATTCCCCATCCATTTCTAGCTCTGCCTCGCCCATTTCTAGCTAAGCTTCGTTCACGTTTTACGCGTGTTGAAATCGATTTGAAATCTACAGTGGTCTATACTACACAACACAATGTTCATAATGAGCGGAATTTACGGGGAAAGGTGGCCCAAGATATCTCTAAATTGCGCACAAATATGCGCAATATTACTTCTAAATATATGCTCAATATAAGGCTACGCAATATTAACAGAATGGCCCATGATGCATTGCCTGTGATTACAAAAGCACGTGGTTCATATCGGCTCCACAAATATTCTCGGAAGACAGCGAATAAATATATAAGAAACCTCCAAACATTTAGGACATCGCATAACCTTGATGCCTTCCTCCACGCGCAGTTAATACATTTACTTTGTGAAAATGTGAGTTTCAAGAGCGATCTAGCCAGTATATACGATATCTATGGATATAACCATGTGCACAATATACCCCATATACTGAGTGATGGATGTGTGACAGCGTGACCTCGTTAGTGTGACAATCGCCCGTCGCGGTTGTTTCTTATAACATGCATGATGTTGTGAATTGCTGTTTGATAACTCTAAGTTATGTGAGTTGCTGCACGATATCTTTCAGTCTTTTTTGCAAGTTAGATGTCAATTTGAGTGAAATGAATTAGGCCATGATGAAATTGATTGGTACAAGTCGTGATATTCATCCTGGATTCCTAGCTGTTATAATTGTTTATTTAATCCGGGAAAAGCCTCTTTTCTATTACGTTCTGTTTCTGATATCGTATGGCTTCGATGAAGGAGATGTGAAAAGAGCAATCCTAAAAGCCCTAGCTGGGCAAAGCGATTACCTGACAGTAATGGAGAATCGTAGAGATGAAGCATGCTGTATGCATTAATTTGACATTTCCCTTCATGAAATGCAAGGATTTGCACATGGGTTACAATCAGAGGCTGGACTCGTGAGTAATTAGAATGTAACTGTGAGTAAAGGTAGATCTACCTTGTAATCTCGGACATTGCGGGACGTCTGGATGTTGTGGAATCGTGGTCGATGAAAGTCTGGACATTGTGGAATTGTGATCGATGAAAGTCTGGACATCGTGGAATCGTGTTCGGTGGACGTCTGGACATTGTGGAATTGTGATCGATGGACGTCTGGACATTGTAGAGGTGGGATCGATAGACGTCTGGACATTGTGGAATTGTGATAGATAGACATCTGGACATTGTGGAATTGTGGTCGACAGACGTCTGGGCATTGTCGAATTGTGATCGATAGACGTCTGGACATTGTGGAATTGTGATGGATAGACGTCTGGACATTGTGGATTGTGATGGATAGACGTCTGTACATTGTGGATTGTGATGGATAGACGTCTGTACATTGTGGAATTGTGATCGATGGGCGTCTGGACATTGTGGATTGTGATGGATAGACGTCTGGACATTGTGGAATTGCGATCGATAGACGTCTGGACATTATGGATTGTGATGGATAGACGTCTGTACATTGTGGAGTGTGATGGATAGACGTCTGTACATTGTGGATTGTGATGGATAGACGTCTGTACATTGTGGATTGTGATGGATAGACGTCTGTACATTGTGGAATTGTGATCGATGGGCGTCTGGACATTGTGGATTGTGATGGATAGACGTCTGGACATTGTGGATTGTGATGGATAGACGTCTGGACATTGTGGATTGTGATGGATAGACGTCTGTACATTGTGGAGTGTGATGGATAGACGTCTGTACATTGTGGATTGTGATGGATAGACGTCTGTACATTGTGGATTGTGATGGATAGACGTCTGTACATTGTGGAATTGTGATCGATGGGCGTCTGGACATTGTGGATTGTGATGGATAGACGTCTGGACATTGTGGATTGTGATGGATAGACGTCTGTACATTGTGGATTGTGATGGATAGACGTCTGGACATTGTGGATTGTGATGGATAGACGTCTGGACATTGTGGAATTGTGATCGATGGGCGTCTGGACATTGTGGAATTGTGATCGATAGGCGTCTGAATATTGTGGAATTGTGATTGATAGACGTCTGAACATTGTGGATTGTGATGGATAGACGTCTGTACATTGTGGAGTGTGATGGATAGACGTCTGTACATTGTGGATTGTGATGGATAGACGTCTGTACATTGTGGATTGTGATGGATAGACGTCTGTACATTGTGGATTGTGATGGATAGACGTCTGTACATTGTGGATTGTGATGGATAGACGTCTGTACATTGTGGAATTGTGATCGATGGGCGTCTGGACATTGTGGATTGTGATGGATAGACGTCTGGACATTGTGGATTGTGATGGATAGACGTCTGTACATTGTGGATTGTGATGGATAGACGTCTGGACATTGTGGATTGTGATGGATAGACGTCTGGACATTGTGGAATTGTGATCGATGGGCGTCTGGACATTGTGGAATTGTGATCGATGGGCGTCTGAATATTGTGGAATTGTGATCGATAGACGTCTGAACATTGTGGATTGTGATGGATAGACGTCTGTACATTGTGGAGTGTGATGGATAGACGTCTGTACATTGTGGATTGTGATGGATAGACGTCTGTACATTGTGGATTGTGATGGATAGACGTCTGTACATTGTGGAATTGTGATCGATGGGCGTCTGGACATTGTGGATTGTGATGGATAGACGTCTGGACATTGTGGATTGTGATGGATAGACGTATGTACATTGTGGAGTGTGATGGATAGACGTCTGTACATTCTGGATTGTGATGGATAGACGTCTGTACATTGTGGATTGTGATGGATAGACGTCTGTACATTGTGGAATTGTGATCGATGGGCGTCTGGACATTGTGGATTGTGATGGATAGACGTCTGGACATTGTGGATTGTGATGGATAGACGTCTGTACATTGTGGAGTGTGATGGATAGACGTCTGTACATTGTGAATTGTGATGGATAGACGTCTGTACATTGTGGAGTGTGATGGATAGACGTCTGTACATTGTGGATTGTGATGGATAGACGTCTGTACATTGTGGATTGTGATGGATAGACGTCTGTACATTGTGGAATTGTGATCGATGGGCGTCTGGACATTGTGGATTGTGATGGATAGACGTCTGGACATTGTGGATTGTGATGGATAGACGTCTGTACATTGTGGATTGTGATGGATAGACGTCTGGACATTGTGGATTGTGATGGATAGACGTCTGGACATTGTGGAATTGTGATCGATGGGCGTCTGGACATTGTGAAATTGTGATCGATGGGCGTCTGAATATTGTGGAATTGTGATCGATAGACGTCTGAACATTGTGGAATTGAATTGTGGTTGATGAACGTTTGGACAGTATGGAATTGTGGTTGATGAACGTCTGGACAGTATGGAATTGTGGTTGATGAACGTCTGGACAGTATGGAATTGTGATCGATGGGCGTCTGGACATTGTGGATTGTGATGGATAGACGTCTGGACATTGTGGATTGTGATGGATAGACGTCTGTACATTGTGGATTGTGATGGATAGACGTCTGGACATTGTGGATTGTGATGGATAGACGTCTGGACATTGTGGAATTGTGATCGATGGGCGTCTGAATATTGTGGAATTGTGATCGATAGACGTCTGAACATTGTGGAATTGAATTGTGGTTGATGAACGTCTGGACAGTATGGAATTGTGGTTTATGAACGTCTGGACAGTGTGGAATTATGATCGATATACGTCTGGACATTGTGGAATTGTGATGGGATAATAGATTTGGAGCTATTACTTATCATTAAGTGAAAAGTTACTCTAAAGATAAAAGTCCGAAATATCTCATAATGAAACATGTTGATCTTTGATCTTTAGGGAGACCATTATTTGTTACTTTGTTTCTGTGAAGTACTTCTGTAGTGCACTATAAAGTTCATGGAGGGATAATTGATGCTGTAAAATATGTTGGACTGGTTAAATATACAGAGACCATTACACACTCTATTGGTCTTTATATGTACTTCTGGATAAATAGGCCAGTTCTGTATTGTAACTGTATGGATGTAGTAATTTTAACCGGTGTAAATAGTAGGTCCCAGTTTTGTGTGAATTAGAATTGTGTAGTTAATTTAACCGTATGTTGCTCTTCTCGACACCTTTTCATGGTTTGCATAAATCACTTGAATAGTTGATCCAAAATAAATATCATCTGTAATGACAAATTTAAAATGTTTGGTTTTCAAATCTTCTCTGTAGAACCTATTTTTTCAAAATTCATTTTGGCACTCAATTCAATTCTAATTCAGAAAGTGTGTGTTACTGGTTGTTGCTGTTAATAGAATAGGCCAATATGTGCTGTATAATGTATTAAGTAAATGTCATGTTGAGATATATGGGGGCCCATCGCTCTCTAGAATCTACATATGATGGGCCACCTGTTGTAAATATCTAAAACAATTTATGAATGAATAATGAATAGCATTGAATCTTAAATCTTGCATCTCAATTAAAGTTGATACGTCACATACACATATCTTTAGCACATTGAGTCGTGCATTGTGCATATATGTCCTTTTATAATACAGGATAACTGTGACAATGGTATTCACCGCACGTGATGGTAAGACTTGGTTGGTTTGGTTGGCGTCTAGTTTGGGTCCGCGTTAAACAAGTCCCATTCACGGTGGTGGTAAGACTCGGCATGTGACTAGCTAATATATGCGCCTGTGAGAAAAAAACCTGGATCAAAGATGGTATCTTGACCAACCAATTCACGGCATTTGGCCACGTGACTACAGTGAGGGATAATACTGTGTATTACCTTTAAATATAGGGACGATTTTCCAGACTGTGAGTGCGCCCTCGCGATGATACTGTCCCAGAACCAGCTCCATGAAGAACAGCGGCAGGGCACCGAATATGAGGCACGCGAAGTATGGGATAAGAAAGGCACCTGGTTAATTAATAATAATAATAATAATAATAATAATAATAATAATAATAATAATAACCGAAGGGGATATGGGCCCAAAAGGCGGGTGGCGCAAAAGAAAGGAAGCACACAATGTGGATGGGTGCAGATGGCAGGTGAAATCAAAGGTGGGCGCGTACAGATGATAGTTGGTGTGTCGCGCAGATTTTTGTGATATTAATTTCTTAGTCTGTAGGATGGGAATAAAAGGCAATAAATGTCCAGTCCACACCGCTCCTTTGTGTGGCAGAATCCGTGAATATTCTACTACGATCGCCATAAGTTCCTTTGATGTCCGAGCGCTTTTCTCTGACTGTGGTCAGTTAAAAGAGGAGTGATCGCATATTCCGGATGTAAAGATGTTTGTTGGATGCTGGACAAAGGAAATCAACTCCTGAGAGGTCACTGTTGAAGTTCATAACAAGTCCTTATTAGCATCTGTCTTCATTAGTATCAGAACTGCCAGGCCTATATCTCATCTGAGTGGATCGTAGTAAGAATACCCAACGATATAGCCACATGCAATTATACATATATAGTGGGGTAGAAATACTCTCAGCCGCCTAGTGTCACAGGAGGCCGGGATAAGCACCAGTCCATACACCCCAGCCCACCCCACCCCATATCCCACACACGCACGCACGCACACATGCACATACGAACGCACATACGCACACGCAACGGCACGGGCACGTACAATGAGTGAACATGGCGATGATAACTCGTCCACCACAGTCAATAATCATATATGCAGTAGCGTTCAGTAGTACGATACCTCTCTGTATCTTTGAGCGATTTACCAAACTTTGGATATCATGCCTGACAAATGTCGCAATCGAAAACTGCTGGGTGCGAAATTTATGTAATATCGCTGACTGAATGGTCCAAGACTGTTGACATCTTTACGCGCTGTAACGTGATGATCCATTTCATAATTCACTGTTCCAGTTTATCCATCCATCATACGACGTCATAATCAACTAAGTGGCGTGTATGCTGAGGTCATAATCATGATATGATGAATGATTCGAAATAGTCCGTCTTTAAACGTGTAATAGTCCGACACGTTGTAAGAATTGTGTGTCCGTACTATTTAATAAAGATTATGTTGGATATTTTGAAACTAATTTAACTGGGCGCTGTTGCTTCCATAGACAGCAACAGCACCAAGTCAAATTAGTTTCAAAATATGTAACAGCTTATCTGTATAGTTTTCTGGAAATTGATAGTCGTGGTGTTCAGGGATGGATCCCAACACGAGCGAGGTGTGGGTGAATGTTAGATAGAGGTGGGCGGGGCTTAGCAAAAACTGGAAAGGTCCATTGGTTAGGATAAAGCATCCAAAATGGCCACAAGAAGACAGATCATTTTCTTACCGTACACAATGACCACAAGAAGACAGATCATCTTCTTACCGTACACAATGACCACAAGAAGACAGATCATCTTCTTACCGTACACAATGGCCACAAGAAGACAGATCATCTTCTTACCGTACACAATGGCCACAAGAAGACAGATCATCTTCTTACCGTACACAATGGCCACAAGAAGACAGATCATCTTCTTACCGTACACAATGGCCACAAGAAGGCAGATCATCTTCTTACCGTACACAATGGCCACAAGAAGACAGATCATCTTCTTACCGTACACAATGGCCACAAGAAGACAGATCATCTTCTTACCGTACACAATGGCTACAAGAAGACAGATCATCTTCTTACCGTACACAATGGCCACAAGAAGACAGATCATCTTCTTACCGTACACAATGGATTTCCAGGGTTTTTAATCAGTCGGTGAACGCTTCGAAAATTTATATGAAATGCAAAATGTCCAACAGAGAGCCATAAGATAGCTACTTGGATCCGCGGCTTTAACCGATTGACTCAAATCATTGGAAATTCAAAAAGTGCGGCACGCTGAGGATGCTTATCAAAATTGGTCCAGGCGCCAAATCCAATATGGCCACCTGGAAAGTGGTCTCGGTCTCCATACAATAACACTAAATAAAATTTGGGAAAGTAATCAAAACACAGTAGGTTACATAGTGGCATTACAGGTTATGGTAATATGAGCAGGTGAGCATCGTGACCCTTGGAGATAGTTATCATTTTATTATTTTAATTATACACGCTATAATACACTTATATAATAATCTTATCGCCTGTAGCTGCGGTACAGCCATATAAAAATCAATGAGCAATGCTCATTCGCAAATCATAGCATAAATTTGGCATGGCAATATGATTTTTCTAAATATTGTTAATGTAACAAGATGTCGGGACTCATTTACAGGAATATGAAATGGCAGAACAGTTTAGGAATCAAGCACCCGTACAGATAAAACGCCCGCCAGATTAGAAAACCATGCTTTTGACTTTTACGACAAGCTGAAGAACACTTTACGTCTGCCTCGCGTGACACTGGTCATTGGTTAGACCAATCAACGCGCCTTTTATCGGGTAGCGGTGTTCGATTAGATTAACAGAGAGAACATTGGGACGACCGAGTGGAATTGATTGAACAGTATCATCGGCAGCGCGCCATCCATAACCACAAACGCCTGCATATGTCAGTCGCCTAGTGAAGACAACTCGAGCCGGCAATGATGTCTAATTGAGCTTACACTTTCTCCGTCGATAGGCAATCAGTTAGCGGCTACTTGTCACACGCGTCAACAGTAATGGCAGTAGCTTGAACACGAAAATCATGGGTCAAAACGAAGACCTACATCTTTATAATCGTCTATATGACCCACCCACCCAACACCCCACCCCACCCCCCCCCCTCTCACTCTCTCATGGGTCTGAGGTGGCCCCTGATGAATGACATAATCAGTGTCTGGGTTTTATTCCTGGATCAATTATTGATTGACATCAATCTAATCTGATAGTTCACTTGCTTTACGAACGTTTGGTTGACTAAACTGTTTGTTGAACTTACAGAAGTACACACAGCAACAAGATGATATGCACTGCAGCATTATATTATGTAACAGTATGGAGAGAATACAGGACTGGATTTGCAACAATGATATTTGTTAAATTGGACAGGATGTGGTTACTTGATTATCACATAGGAGTGTACTTGAATCAGGCTTGGGTATAAGTGCAAATGCACTTGCATTTGCATTTGAATGCATTGGCACTTGCATTTGCATTTAAATGCAATTATGAAGTTTCCGACGCATTTGCATTTGCACTTGCATTTGAATCTCATGTATTTGCATTTGCGTTTGCATTTGCATTTGCATAAAAAGGTTTACATTTCCAATTGAGTTTTCAAATGCATTTGAAGCTTTTTTCAAAGGTACTACTTTTTTCATTTTGCATTTCTTTCAAAATAGGATGGAGCCTAGCTGCTGCTGCTGTAAATAGCAGCCACAGCACACACACACACACACACACACACACACACACACACACACACACACACACACACACACACACACACACACACACACACACACACACACACACACACACACACACACACACACACACACACACACACACACACACACACACACACACACACACACACACACACACACACACACACACACACACACACACACACACACACACACACACACACACACACACACCCACCCACACCCACCCACCCACACACACACACACACACACACACACACACACACACACACACACACACACACACACACACACACACACACACACACACACACACACACACACACACACACACACACACACACACACACACACACACACACACACACACACACACACACACACACACACACACACACACACACACACACACACACACACACACACACACACACACACACACACACACACACACACACACACACACACACACACACACACACACACACACACACACACACACACACACACACACACACACACACACACACACACACACACACACACACACACACACACACACACACACACACACACACACACACACACACACACACACACACACACACACACACACACACACACACACACACACACACACACACACACACACACACACACACACACACACACACACACACACACACACACACACACACACACACACACACACACACACACACACACACACACACACACACACACACACACACACACACACACACACACACACACACACACACACACACACACACACACACACACACACACACACACACACACACACACACACACACACACACACACACACACACACACACACATATATATATATATATATATATATATATTTATATATATATATATATATGCGTGCGTGCGTGCGTGTGTGCAAAATCATTTATGTTTTGAAATTAGTCTAGCCTAGGTCAGTTGAGATCTTAGCAAACCAACACATTTTAGTTAATTTGTTTCCGAGATATAGCAACGTATCTCTATAGTATAATAAATATGATCACCTAAATAGTAAAGAATGGGTGCCTCCATTCTCTTGTCCAATGTATTGACCCTTTAACCCGTGCATACAAAACCACTGAAATAATTGGCTTAGTGATTGTCTTCTCTCGGCCTGCAAATGAGCATTTGTAAAGACGAGGACAAAGGCTGGTCGTTCAGGTTTGGGCATAAAAGGGTTAATAAAACAATTGGACTAAACGTTGTTGCTGCGTTAATCAATCTGGTGATTTTCAGGAAAATTAATAAAAATTCATACAATCATCTGTTTTAAAGAACAGCAATCTTGTGGCCCCAAAATACAGGTGGTCACTAGAGCACGTTTGACTGTACAATCTGTTCAACAAGTCTTTTCTATATATTTTTGTCAAGATCCGTTCAAAGTAATTAGCGTGAGCTTAGTAATATATCTCTGGTTACTCAATCTATGAATCTGTTATTGTGTTGTTAAATCCATTCATTGAGAAATCTCTTAATCCTTTATTTGTCAAGATTGGCCTTTTGAATGCCCATTTGCATTACGAGAGAAGACAATTTTTGAAAATGTATGACTGATATGACTGGCTTGGTAATCGAGTCAGTCATTACAGTGGTAAATCTTCAAAGATTATCTTCTTGAAATGCAAATAGACATTTACCAAGATCAATAAATAATAGATGCTGATAATTCTGCATGACATGTGTTAATTTACTGTTCATCCATTGTGATTAGAAGCGCTTGCCATTCAGTCTAACTATACACACATACTCAGCCATGTGTTATCTCAGTCATAGGAATTAACATTTAAACATTTGAATCCGGAAATGCGAGAATCTTAATTCAGGTGTTGAACAAGCTGATGAATATTTTGAAACAAATTTGACTGGAAACCTTTGCAGTATTTTGAATGTAATTTGACTGGAACCTGCTGCTGCCATAGGCACAGCAGCGGCTATCAATCAAATTACTTTGCAGATATTCAACATTATATTTGATACTTATTTTGAAAGTAATTTGACTGGCACATGTTGTTTCCATGGACACAATAGCGATCAGTGAAATTACTTTCAAAATAGTCAAAAAAATCTTAAAGGTAAAATAAGTAATATTTCTTTCATTGAAAAGTTCCATTTACAGATAAAGCGACTATTTTGAAAATTTTACACTGCAATGACTAGTTCCATAAGTGAGCCAGTCATTCCAGTGGTAAAATTTCAAAAATATTATTTTCTCGGTCTGAAAATTGACATTCTTTAAGATCAATGCAGAAGCCGTGTTTGGTCAGTTTGGCCATTCCTGGGTTAATAATAATATGCTATTCTATTATTCATATTCTATAGTACATGTAATGTTGTTTATCATGCTTTAATAATCTGTAAATCTAAAAGAAATTGATTATTTTAATTTCCAACAGCGATTATTAAAAAGCTACAGTCAAATCATTTCTCATGCGTTAGAACCCACGACATGATTACGTTACAAAATGTTTTCCCAAAGATAGCCACTCCCAACAGACGCATAGTTGACAGATGCATACTACGGTGTTCCAGAATTTCAGTGCCAGAGGTATGTCCACATATTCAAATGCATTTGTAAATGCATTTTCATTTGCACTTGCACTTGCATTTGAATAAGTTGCAAACATTTGCATTTGCATTTAAATGCAATCGAGCTAGGGTGCATTTGCACTTGCATTTTCATTTGAATCATTTGCAAACATTTGCATTTAAATGCAATACCCTGCACTTGTACCCAAGCCTGACTTGAATACGATGGGAGTCGCAATCAAATAGATGATGATTTTGGGTACAAATAGTTCATTGATGTTATTTGTTATTTATTGTAAACACGTTTTCCCAAAGTTGGCCAATTGAACTTGGGCATGTGTCAAATACGATGTAGTTAGTAGTTGCTAAACCCGGATTCAAAGATCGTAACGTTTAAGAGTAACGTAATATAGTTTGACAAGCTTTCGCACATAAATGTTCTTCATCGGATGTGCGAAAGCTTATTGTTATTGTTATTAAATTTTGTCATATTTGGTACTCGCACTTTCCATTCTTCACTGAGCACGATGGTGGGCTGTTGTACCGGTTTTAGGCGGCCCCAGGCCATTACTAGCACAAATTAAAACAGCAGATTTGGGAAGGCAATTAAAGCCCTGAAAATGGGCGTGTATCTGGACCTGATGGCATCAGCATTGACCTATTCAAATAGGCAAGTGACATTATCTTAAAACCGATCACGCACCTATTTAATTCAGTTTTTATGCACCATCTTTCAATTGATGTTGTATGCTAAGGCACCCTTATCGCGCAGCCTACGCCCAAGAAGTCACATGGCCCTTCAGCCAATCTGCAGCCCATTGTGCTCCTCAACGGCATAGGGAAAATGCTATCCAATGTTGCTCTATGCCGCATCCGAGATAAGATCGATGACTTCAATGGGCCATGTTAAAGTCACTTTTAACTTGGATGCAGCTGTGCAGGCATTGTATGGGCTTAACGCATGTTTGCACAAAATGGGCATTGAGAAGGCATGAGCCTTCGACACATTTAAACGCTCAGATATTCCTAGATGTACTACACCAGGCCAGCTGCAATGAAGGTAAGGTGCAGTTAGTAGGACTACTACCGGCAGACACCAAGCTGAGAGTACGAGTCAAGTCAGTGAAGTCTGCAGAGATTGAAACATCAATCGGCTCCCCGCAGGGAGATTGGCTATTCACTGTGCTTTTCACCTGTTACATTTCATTGAAATCTGTGCGGGAAAATTCTACAAAACCAAACCCCCAGTCTCCATACTGGGTGTGCCTCTCGAGATGGAATATGCTGACGACGTGGATTTCATAGACGAGAAAATGAACCTCTTTGACGAACTTCTCCCAATAGCTGCAATTAAATTAATAATATAGGATCTCTATCAGGCTCTGTAAATGAATCCAAAACGGAGTTCATCCACATATCCCTATCTACAAAGCATGAAGCTAAGGAAAATGACGATCCACCTCGTGACGGCGAACTATGAAGGAAAAGTAAAATCCTGGGCTCATTGCTTTTCAACTAAAGAAAATGACGATTCACTTCGTGTCGACGAACCATGAAGGAAAAGTGAAATCCTGGGCTCACGCTTTGCAGTACAACTGACGTTGATGCACGCGGAAACGTGGGGAACATAGCTTCCCAGTCGTTCTGGAAGCAATGGATTCGTAGATACATTGACAAAAGGACTCTGCTTATACAACACAAGTTGCGAATCATTAATGCTGTATAACTGTAACAGCTGGCCAGCTCCAAAGGCCGCTCTAGCCAAACTTGATGCCTGTCGCCGCAAGCGCATCCACGCCATCACTGAACACTGGACACAGACAGCATCATTTCCAGCGATGCACTATACAAGATGTGTAATACATCAGCCTCTCCGTAAAAGTTGCCCAGCAAAAGATGGTCCATGTTTGGCCATGTGCTAAGGATGCTAGAAGACACATCAGCACAGAGAGCCCTGGAATTTGCCCTAATGGGAGCCAACAAATACAATGCCAGGAGAGGACGCCAATGCATAAATCTGTTAAGCGCGATATGAGGTGACCTCAAGGAAGCAGGATTCGGTACACTCAGATCAAGAATGAACCTGAGAAAGTTAAAGATTTAGTCTGAGGACAAGACACAGTGGGCAAAAGCGAAGCAGGACCGATTGCATCTGTAGGATGTTTCTACTACTACAGTCGCAGAATACAGTAATCATACATGATACATACCCTATTGTCTGGATTATAGTAATAAATAATCTTGAATCTTGAATCTATCAAAATAAACTAAGTTAGTCTTAAACTGTACTATAGATTTGAATCCTGTTTTATCGTCTATGTAGACTAACACGGTTAGCTAACCTTTCTCTGTTAGTAGATGTGCATCCTTTCCTACATCGTGACTTGGGTAGCGTTTAAGCAGAGCACGTATGTAAAGTGTCATTGCAATAGGATATATTATTCTTGGGAATAACAGTAATATCTGTAATGCAATATGAACATATTTCAATGTCCAGGACAAAATTGGGGACTACCCAGCCTATATCACAACAATCCAAATCATACTCAGAATAGTACAGGTTGCATCTAAGAATTGTAAAGAACGGCTCCGTAACATTGTGAGGAACAACGCCTTAGTGCTGTAAGGACCATCTCCCAGGCGTTGTATAGAACGCCTCCCTGCTGCAGAACTGCTTCCTAATGTTACACAGAACAACTCCCAGTTCTTGTAGCGAGCAGCCTCTTGGCTTTGCACAGAACAACTTCCTGACGTTTTACAGACGACAAGTCTAACGTTCTTTAGAACAGCTCCATAACGTTTTACGGCACAGAACAACTCCCTAGCTCCATCCATCACAGCCACGCACGCACGCACGCACGCACGCGCGTACGTACGCACGCACGCACGCACGCACGCACCCTCGCACCCCCCCCCGTTGTACAGAAAAGTCCACTAAGGTTCTACAGAACAGCCCTCTAGCTAGTATAGAACAGCCACCAGCGGTGTACAGAACAGCCGCCTAGCGCTCTATAGAATAGCCCTCTAGCTTGCATAGAACAGCCCACTAGCGTTGTATAGAATAGCCCCTAGCGTTGTACAGAACAGGTCTCTAATATTGTATAGAACAACCCACAGCGTTGTACAGAACAGCCACTAGCGTTGTACAGAACAGTCCTCTAGCGTTGTACATAACAGTCCCTAGTGTTCTATAGAACAACCCTCTAGCTTGTATAGAACAGCCACCAGCGTTGTACAGAAAAGCCCCCTAGCGTCCTATAGAACAGCCCTCTAGCTTGTATAGAACAGCTCACTAGCGTTGTATAGAACAGCCCCCCCTAGCGTTGTACAGAACAGCCCTCTAATATTGTATAGAACAGCTCCCTAGCGTTGTACAGAACAGCTCCGTAGCGTTGTACAGAACAGTCACCTAGCGTTGTACAGAACAGCCCCATAGCGTTGTATAGAACACCCCTCTAGCTTGCATAGAACAGCCCACAGCTTGGTACAGAACAGCCCTCTAGCGTTGTATAGAACAGCCACCTGTGTTGTACAGAACAGCCCACTAGCGTTGTACAGAACAGCCTTCTAATATTATATAGAACAGCTCACAGCGTGGTACAGAACAGCCCTCTAGCTTGTACAGAACAGCCACCAACGTTGCACAGAACAGCCCACTAGCGTTGTACACGACAGCCGCCTAGCTTTGTACAGAACAGCCCAATAACGTTGTACAGAACAGCCACCAGCGTTGTACAGAACAGCCCACTAACGTTGTACAGAACAGCCACCAGCGTTGGACAGAACAGCCCTCTAATATTGTATAGAACAGCCCACAGAGTTGTACAGAACAGCCACCTAGCGTTGTACAGAAAAGCCCCCTAGCGTCGTATAGAACAGCCCCCTAGCACTGTATAAAATAGTCCCAGGTGTTGTATATAACAGCTCCCTAGCGTTGTACAAAACACCTCCCTAATATTGTCCAGAACTGTCAGAACAGTGCCTAGCCTTGTACAGTACAGCGTCTAACACTGTCCAGCACATCCCCTTAACGTTGCATAGAACAGCGCCCTAGCTTGTATAGAACAGCCACCAGCGTTGTACAGAGCAACTCCATAACATTGTATAGAACAACTCCCTAACGCTTCTAAAACGACTCCCGTGCGTGCAGACGTGCGTGCGTGCGTGCATGCGCGTGGCGTGCGTTCGTGTGTGCGTGCCTGCGTGTGTGCGTGCGTGCGTGCGTGTTATAACGTTGAATCTCCGTGAAGTTTGTAAGCAATTACCCATATAACATATTGTATGTCTGTCCTACACTAAATAGCACGTCTTCGGTGATGGCAATCCGTATTAAGTACGGTTCCTAATTAGCTGACGTTGGTCTTCTCTATTGTTCGCATGTGTTCACATATATAGTGCTGTTTATCTGCCATTCTGAGAGAACAATGGTGTGAGATTGGATTATACATTAGATGGATGTACTAATGTTAACAGGAATATCTCCAGTGTTATATTATGTTGGCATGGTTATGATCGACTGTGCGTTCCAGTGTTGTATTATGCTGGCATGGTTATGATCGACTGTGCGTTCCAGTGTTGTATTATGTTGGCATGGTTATGATCGACTGTGCGTGCCAGTGTTGTATTATGCTGGCATGGTTATGATCGACTGTGCGTTCCAGTGTTGTATTATGTTGGCATGGTTATGATCGACTGTGCGTAGATATCTCTTTTTCCAGGGATTGATCGTTCACGGAAAGGTGAATTTATTCACATACTTATTCTGATACATGTTCGAAGCCATCTCATACGACAGGGTCGTATATACAATTCACCTTTCCAAGTTTACTGTCGATCATATGACATCATGTGACGTCATAATCAACTACTTGACGTGTAGGATGACGTCATAATCATGACGTTATGACTCACGAATGACTCGAATCAGCCCGTCTTAAACGCGTAATAGTTCGACACGTCGTACGAATTGTATGTGTTTGCTATTTAATAAACATGCTGCAACAGCACCCAGTCGAATTAGTTTCAAAATATTCAACGGCTTATCTGCATAGTTTCTTTTCTGGAAATTGATAGTCAGGGAGTTCAGAGATAGATCGATCCCAACACGAGCGTGGTGTGGGTGGAGCTTAGATAGCGATGGGCGGGGCATAGCTAAAACTGGTTCATTACAACAGATTCCTATATCAAAACACCATATTAAGAAAGATGGCAAATCCCTATTTCTAAACAAGTCATACCACCTTTATTTATCCTATTTCTATTTGAAAAACAAGACATATGCCTAATTAAAAAAATGCCAGATCCTTATTTTTAAACACAACAAATTACTATTTGAGAACGGCGAATTCCTATTTTTACAAGGGAAAACGCGGCAGATTCCTGTTTCAAAACATGACAAATCCCTATTTCAAAACACGGCAATAATCTTATCATAAATCTCGACAAATTCATACTTGGAACGCGACAGAATTATATTTCAAAAACTTCAGATCCCTTTTCTAAAGAATGATACCAGGACCGAGGTAGAACTATAGCAGATCATTTAACCTGGCTATTATATTAGATATCAATGGAACTACAGTATTATTTACTGCTTGACTGTCTCATCTCATACTATTTGAAAAGATCAGATACACGCGTGTGTGATCCATATGAATAGTTAAGACCTAAATTCACGGAATCTAAATTTGAAGGCAACTATTAAAGTAACTTGTTGATTATACAGTTCCCAGTCAAATGAATTTCAAAATGTTCCGCAGAATATTCATTAATTTTTTTTCGTTTTTAAATCTTCTGCAGAATGTTTATTAAATGTGTATTAAAATACTTTATCAAACCAGTAGTAAAACCATCCTGCACATACAGTTAGTCCATCTTGGCTTTTGACCACTGTGTTTTATCGTCAGCCAAGAGCTTCACCTTCTTGAGTACCTCGTGACGTCACCTAGCAACACGCTTAACATATTTATGCAATCACATCCTCTTCTTACTTCATACTTGCTGGATCCCAGTAAGGTGAATTCCAAGGCTGGTGCTAGTGTGGCTTGACTCGTACTGTCAATTTGGTGTCTGCAAGTAGATGTGTCACTAGGCGTAGCTTATCTTCATTGTAGCTGGCCTGGTGGAGTACATCTAGGATCTTTGAGTGTTTAATTGTATACAAGGTTCGTGACACATCAGTGCCCATTTTGCGGAAATCCCAGTGTTTGGACATGACTACTGACACAAGGAGGGGGTCAGCCCATGCAATGTCTGCACAGAAGCGTCCACGTTTAAAGCCACTTTGACATCATCGGGAGCGACACAGAGCAACGTTGGATAGGATTCTCCGTATTGGATAATATTTTCCGTCTGGCAAGTAGCTTGCCTTTTCAAGATTAGACTGAATGATGTATCCAGTTGTCAAACATAATCAATACATGCTTTTGTCTTTTGCCATAGCTTTATTTATATCCAGTATTCGCTTCCACGTGCACACACGTGCCAGAAATACTTCGAGAAATATTAATGCGCTTTCTACGATAATGCGCAG
This sequence comes from Chaetoderma sp. LZ-2023a, assembly GCA_034401795.1. NCBI lineage: Eukaryota > Metazoa > Mollusca > Caudofoveata > Chaetodermatida > Chaetodermatidae > Chaetoderma > Chaetoderma sp. LZ-2023a. Next base: position 125,478,182 of record CM067367.1, read on the forward strand.
CAAAAAAGAGGCAAGATTCTTGTCAATATTCCATCAGTGCACCACTGATTTCGTGTCCTACATATCGGGAGGGTTTAATTAATATGCCTATGCTCCGAGTATGTCCTAAGTTGTCGAAAGCTAACCGAAATTTTCATGGATTTCCTGCAAGATGAACGGACAGACAGATGGACAAATGAATGGGCGGACTGGCCCAACAAATATGCGCCATCGATCTATCACGCCTCATAATCAATAGGCAAGTAAAGTCTCATTAATATATTTCAAGTAGAAATTAAATTATCGAAAAACCCACCAACATTCCGCGACCCGAGTATAAGGGCACAAGTCCTCCCGTTAAGTGAATGAATGAATGATGACTTTGAATGAATGAATGTTGTAGTCTCTTGTAAACGCGGAACAATGGTTCGATAGTAAATGATCCGGTGGTGTAGGGTCAGGTGGAAAAATTGTTGAGTATGGCGTGTGTGTTCACAATGCATGGTCTCGCTGTACATATGTTGCGCGCAAATTAGAGGGTACTGTCGAAATGGTCCGAGTTAGCGTACAACCTACAAAGTCTCTCCATCCATCCATTAAGAAGACATCTCTCCTCGGATCTAATGTTAGCTGCCACAGACACTGATCTTCAGTACTCCCATATATCACGGATAAACCATACAAATACCTATTGCCAATGTGCAGCAGCGGTGTTCAAACAGGCGGCAACCGCACACCACTAATGAATAGCTGTTTAATTTAAAGCTACCGGTGAACTATGCGTCGTTTTTCCTGTCAGACGGCAATATAAACTGTGATGATGCTATAATTTATCACAGAACATCTTCATTGACATCCGGGTCCAGTAATTCTTACTGGAAGTAATAACAGAGAACGGTGAGTCCGGAGAATTGATGTTCAGTTGAACCTGTCTATAGCCGATATTCATTATGGACCCGAGAGATGGTGCTTCTTTAGGACGGGTGTGTGTAAAACCACTCGTCTCAGAGAACCACCATCTTGTGGCCCTCAGGCGCCAAACACAATAGTAAATAACCTGAAATGAGCGACCATCGACATTTGTTGTCCATATTTTGACGGCCCGTGAGGTGTCCGTTATAAGAAGGTAGTTGTAGTGCACCCTGTACTGAATAACATTTTGTGACGATTGAACCGCAATTAGAATGTGGAAGTGCTCTAAATAGATTAATGTGATTATATTGATTCGATGATATTCCTGTGCCGATGCCTGGCTGACAGACTTGGTGAATGTTGTATAGGCATGCTGGTTACATTTCTGCTTAGCTAATGATTGGCTGACAGACGTAGTGAATGTTTGATAGTCATGCTGGTTACATTGCTGCTTAGCTAATGATTGGCTGACAGACGTAATGAATGTTTGATAGTCCTGCTGGTTACATCGCTGCTTTCTGGCGTTAGTGATAGTCCCGCGTCGAAGCCTGGCTCAATGAGTGGGTGAATGTTTGATAGTCATGTTGGTTACGTTGCTGCTTAACTAAAGCCTGGCTGACAAACGTGGTCAATGTTTGATAGTCATACTGGTTACATTGCTACTTAGCTAATACCTGGCTGACAGACCGGATGAATGTTTGATAGTCAATCTAGTTACATTGCTGTTTGGCTAATGCCTGGCTAACATACTCAGTGAATGTTTGATGGTCATGCCCGTTACACTGTTGCTTAGCTAATTCCTGGCTGACATACTCAGTGAATGTTTAATAGTCATGCTAGTTACATTGCTGCTTTCTGATGCTGGTGATAGTGCCGCTCCAAGTCTATCTGAATGAGTGGGTGGATGTTTGATAGTCATGTTGGTTACATTGCTGCTTAGCTAATGTTTGGCTGAGAGACTTGGTGAATGTTTGATAGTCATGCTGGTTATATTGCTGCTTAGCTAATGCCTGGCTGACAGACTTGGTGAATGTTTGATAGTCATGCTGGTTGCATTTCTGCTTGGCTAATGATTGGCTGACAGACTTGGTGAATGTTTGATAGCCATGTTGATTACATAGCTGCTTAGCTAATGCCTGGCTGACATACTTGGTGAATGTTTGATAGCCATGTTAGTTACATTGCTGCTTTGCTAATGCCTGGCTGACATATTTGGTGAATGTTTGATAGCCATGTTGGTTACATTGCTGCTTAGCTAATGCCTGGCTGACATACTTGGTGAATGTTTGATAGCCATGTTGGTTACATTGCTGCCTAGCTAATGCCTGGCTGAGAGACTTGGTGAATGTTTGATAGCCATGTTGGTTACATAGCTGCTTAGCTAATTCCTGGCTGACATACTTGGTGCATGTTTGATAGCCATGTTAGTTACATTGCTGCTTTGCTAATTCCTGGCTGAGAGACTTGGTGCATGTTTAATAGCCATGTTAGTTACATTGCTGCTTTGCTAATGCCTGGCTGACATACTCGGTGAATGTTTGATAGCCATGTTGGTTACATTGCTGCTTAGCTAATGCCTGGCTGACATACTTGGTGCATGTTTGATAGCCATGTTAGTTACATTGCTGCTTTGCTAATGCCTGGCTGAGAGACTTGGTGAAGGTTTGATAGCCATGTTGGTTACATTGCTGCTTAGCTAATGCCTGGCTGAGAGACTTGGTGCATGTTTGATAGCCATGTTAGTTACATTGCTGCTTTGCTAATGCCTGGCTGAGAGACTTGGTGCATGTTTGATAGCCATGTTAGTTACATTGCTGCTTTGCTAATGCCTGGCTGACATACTCGGTGAATGTTTGATAGCCATGTTGGTTACATTGCTGCTTTGCTAATGCCTGGCTGAGAGACTTGGTGCATGTTTGATAGCCATGTTAGTTACATTGCTGCTTTGCTAATGCCTGGCTGACATACTCGGTGAATGTTTGATAGCCATGTTGGTTACATTGCTGCTTAGCTAATGCCTGGCTGACATACTTGGTGCATGTTTGATAGCCATGTTAGTTACATTGCTGCTTTGCTAATGCCTGGCTGAGAGACTTGGTGAACGTTTGATAGCCATGTTAGTTACATTGCTGCTTAGCTAATGCCTGGCTGAGAGACTTGGTGCATGTTTGATAGTCATGCTGGTTACATTGCTGCTTAGCTAATGCCTGGCTGAGAGACTTGGTGAATGTTTGATAGCCATGTTGGT